>JAUZNJ010044663.1:0-34180 GCA_034780135.1 Jordanella pulchra | reverse complement strand
AACATTTACAAACAAGAACAAATAAAGGCTGATTTAACCCAAAGTCAAATAGAAAAAAATACAACTGTTTTATTTTACAAATATGATATAGTACTTAACTGAGAAAATATTTGAACCATATTAAGAGTAAATATAAAAACGTGATAGACTCACAAAAAAGACCCTTTTTGCAAATACCATGTTCATAATTCTATATAACAAGCATTTTTTCAAATGTTTTGTCTTATGCAGAAAGTCTGAGGATCAGAATCGACTTTTACTGGCGCAGTGTGTTTGCATAATCAAGGGATTTGACTTCCGTTTTTCACCGCTCACATGGTGATCAACGGTCCTGGCTGTACGTAGAAAACCACTAACGAGGACAAAAGCAGTATAATAAATGTAGCCCATCATTTTTTTTTTCTGTAACGTAATGAAGCAAAGGAAGAAAAAAAAACAGGATTTATATACAAGGCATTGAGGTCAAATTGAACACACAGAAACACAGAATGTGTAAATATTCAAGGACACAATGTTCATATCCCTAAGTTCAGGGCTTTCAGCAGAGTCTCTGGGAATAATCACGTGAAAAATTTAAATGCTGCTTGTTGAGTTCTGCACAGAATTTGTAAAAATAGAACAAGTGCTAAAATTTGTTGAAGTTGTTTTTTTAAAACTGCCTTCCTTCATTGGCCCATTTAGAAGTTGATGCCATAAAATGTTTTGATTTTTTTTTTTTCCCCTATCTATATCAGCAGTGAAACAGAAATATCAGGATTACATTGTGAGAGCTCATAAGACTTTGCTAAGTTTAAAAAAATACAAAAACAAAGTATAGGTAATATATCATGAGAAAAATAGAAGCATCAATTCTATACATTTAAAGAAAACAATTTTCTCCAAAACAGTCAACTCTGAATGTTGGATTTTTCACCAAGGAACCACGAGGAAATATAAGTGCTGCTAAGGTTATAGCTTTTGTCATTAGTATTTATTCAAGTTCTTTGGGAAATATTTGTTGTTGTTCAGGGTTCTGGTTCCATTTACCAGTTTTAATTACAAGTGTGCAGTTGTCGTACAATGTCTTTAAATAAAAGCTGAAATTAAAAAATTTATATAATGTTGAGCTTGATTTTTTTCCCCCAGTTTGTTCCCATTTATGCCTTTTTATTAATACATCTGTACACAGTGAAAGTCACCTTCAATCTAATTTAACAGGAGTTTCGGGCCTTTGAGCTGCTGAGGAGTGGACTGGACCGCTCCAAGTATCTGCTTGTGAAGGAAGCTAAAATCATCGCCATGACCTGCACACATGCTGCACTCAAACGCCATGACCTAGTGGAGCTAGGATTTAAGGTGAACTTTGAGAGCAATATTTTAGAATCTATATTTACCTACAATCCAGGTATCAGAACTGTGATTTTATTCTCTTCATCAGTACGACAACATCTTGATGGAAGAGGCTGCGCAGATTCTTGAGATTGAGACCTTCATCCCTCTACTGCTACAGGTAACTTTGAGTCATTTATAGACATAACTTGGGCACAATGAGGTAATAGAAACCCTGGTGAGCAGCATTTCTTTACACTAATTAGACTTTTTAAAGTCTCTTAATGTTATAAAGAAAAATCATAATCTTTAGTTGCCACAATCTGTGATCCCTTGTAATCTGTAGAACCCAGAGGACGGCTACAGCAGGCTGAAGCGCTGGATCATGATCGGAGACCACCACCAGCTGCCCCCAGTCATCAAGAACATGGCCTTCCAGAAGTACTCCAACATGGAGCAGTCTCTGTTCACAAGATTTGTGCGTTTGGGTGTTCCTACTGTAGATTTGGATGCACAGGGCCGTGCTCGTGCAAGGTGGGTCAGCTGGAGCTGGAGGCAGCTTTGATTCGATCTAATTTGGAATCTGAACTCTGTGCTTCTGTTTTATTGGCTTCAGCCTTTGTAACCTTTACAACTGGCGCTACAAACATCTCGGGAACCTGCCGCATGTTCAGGAACTTCCTGAGTTTCAGGTCCCCAACCCTGGCCTGACCTTCGACTTTCAGCTGGTTAATGTGGAGGACTTCAATGGCGTGGGAGAATCCGAACCCAACCCTTACTTCTACCAGGTCGGTCTGCAAAACAACATAAAGAATTTTTGTCTGAGATAAGTCAGAACGTTTCATTTTAAGGTTTATGTTTCCTGATATAAACAGTTTTTAAAAGATGCACAAGAAATTGATACACGAGCAGCTAAACAATACATAGTTAAAACAAGTTCCAAATTATTAAATTACCCAAAAATGGGAACAAGTGACTATGATGTCTGGAATTTTAGCATAGGCTTTATCTTGGGTTGACCTTATTGTCTATACCAGATGTTCCCAAATCCTGTCTTGGAAAATCACCACCCTGAAGCTTTTAGATGCAGCTGTTCTCAGACATACTTTTAATAACATCTGTGACTCGTTACCAGGCATTTGTAAAGCTAAAGGTTCAGGATGGTACACTAGCTCTGCAGGTCTTTATATCGGTGGACCACTGCTGTATATCCATGACCAACTTCATTCCATCCTTCTTTCCTTCCTGCTTTCTTTCTTCCTCTCTCTTAAATTTGTTTATTAATACTTTCTTACTGTGATTCCTTCACATGTTTTCACTTTGTTTCTTACTTTATTCATTCTGCTCTTTATTTCCTTCTGCCTTTCCTTGTTTCCTCCATTCATCCGTCCCTTTTTAACTTCTTTTCCTCCCCCCTCATATCTCTCCTTATTGGTTTCTTTTGTTTCCTTACTGCCCCCCCGCTTTGTAATCATCTTTGAGCTTTCTGTTCAGATTTTCTACTTCCCTGTCTTCTCCTGTCCTTTCATTTTCACAACCTTCCTTTTTTCCTATATTTGTTCAACTCTTCCATGTCACCCGTCTTCTGTCTTTTTAGTTGTCCCTGCCCCTCTTTCCTTCTCCCCTTAAATCCTTTATTCTCTGTTCCTTCCTTCCTCTCCTTCCTTCTCTTTCCTTGCATTGTTTCCTTCAGCCCAATTTTTGACCTTGACCCACTTCCTAACAGAATATTGTGCATCTTGCTTCTGAATATAAAAAGGCCTCCATCCCACCCAACTGCAGACAGCATCTGTCAGTTTGGACTCAACAAGTTAATGTTGCATTGAACTTAGTACTGAAATCATACCTGATCTGCAGTCTGTTGCTTGGCAACACTGCTGTCTGCTTGCAGGACAGCGTCTCCGACTCTGTTCCAAAATTAGAAATAAAGTCTGGAAACCTTCCTTGAACGAGCTGCTCTCGACACACTAATTCTGCAGCTTAAATAATGGCACAAACATTTAGAACAGAGCAGTCCTCCGTTTTCAGTTTTGTGCTCTCTGTCTTCGCCCTTTTCTTTCCAGAAGGAGCAATGATGATCACACACATGGCTTTGTCACAAACTATAGCTCACATGCAAAAAGTACAACGTGAAAGCAAACTGCAACTAAAAAGAAATAAATAAATACAGCACTACTTTGGTCTGGTCTAAAGAGAACTAAGGGAAATTCCTATGATGATTTTAGGTTTAAGTGAGCAGGAACTCAGACACAGTCCAAGCTGCACATCTGATTTAATATAAAAATATTTTTGATGTTAAAAATTTGCCAAACTAAAGGGTACTCATGACAGATTATTTCTTTTCTTACACTTTGAGTCCCTTTTGATTTGTTTCGCCTGCTCATAAACTTTAAGGACGAGCACATTATCCTTAACATCTGCTTGCAGGTACACACATTGTTAAACCAGCGGAAATTTATCTTGCAACTCCTGAGCCAAATTTAATCTCCTTTACTGAGACAAACATATCTGCAGACTTTAAACTGATGGAGCATGGAGTCATCTTCATCCGGAGCCTTTAAATGTGTCCTCTAAATTGGTGCTTTGACTGCAGTTCATTAATTTTTATGTTTTAGTGGTTTATCTTATCAGTTCATATGCTCTATTGATCACTGCCAGCATACAGGGGTTGCGTAGAACAGAGTGGTGGGTTTGTCCTTCACACCAGGAGCCGGATTGGGTTTCATCATGACATTGCTCAGACTCAAAAACAGAGCACTCTTGCACCATTTCAGGATGTGTTAGAAGTGCCATATAAAAGTATTATCATCAAATATAATATGGCGATTCTAAAGCATTTCAACATATGTAGATGAAAAAAATTGACATTTTCAAAGGAAATGAGAAACACTGCAATTCATAAAGAGATAAAAAAAATACTTTGTGTGAAAAAGAAGACAGAAATGGGTAAAACTGGGAGCTCTTTAATATTTCACCTGTTTATCCAGTTAGATTAATCATATTCCTCCCTGAGGAGAACAGCTTCACTTTGTCCTTAAATCCAGACCATATGCTCGTCTCAAGGCACCAGGTCACATGCAGCTTAATTCCATTTGTTTTTGAGCTTTTCAGGAGAATTGCAGGAGTCACTCTGAAACACACACACATTAACTTTGCTAGGAAACAGAAAATATAGTTTACACAAGAGGAGCTGTTCTCAGTCCATGCTGAATACCACCTACAGCTGAGCAACCACTGCTGAGTGTGTTCTGACTCTTTGAACAGATGATCTCCAAACAACGTGCGTTGCATTACTTCTTTGCCGTATTTGCTAACGCACTTTCCATATTAGGTCAGCAATCATAAGCAAGATTTTTGCTTGAAAGTGTCCCTCTTTCAAATTTCCCATATATCTTCCCCCACTATGATATCCTTTCATCATTTCATTTTTTTGTTGACGTATTCCAACTGATGAAGTTGCCAGTTTGGTTTCTAATGTCTCCACTTTTGGTTTAATAATATCAACTTAAAGACTCAAAAACACATGGAGAATTTCTTAACTCAATCCCTTATTCTATTTTACTTGTATGGCTTTTTAACTGTTCCTAAATGTCCTGCCGATTCGTTTTGGCTAGGTTTTAATTCTGACTGAGGGATTAAAGTGTCATAACCAGTTGGTAAAATTACACAAAGCAGGGCAACTATTTCCACCAATTGAACTTATCTACTGGATTCTTTGCCATGGCAAAGTTTTACTTTTCTTTAAAGTGGGGCTTGAGAACACGTCAGTTTGTATGTTACCTAAATGTTGAGTTTGTTTGTAATATTTCCCTATACCTTAAAATTATTTAAAAAAAGCTAAACTAGAGCATAAAAAGCATGTATACCAACTGGATTCATTGATTTAAACCATTTTTCCTCTATATATGAGATGCATCAATCCCATATTAACATCTTTATCGGCTCAGACATATTGAAGAAAAATCTAGATATATCATGCATGTAAAGAGAAGCGTATGACAGCCTCCTATAGAAATGATAATAACATGCTAGAAAACAGAGCTGTGATGTCGTAAAATTGTCAGGATCTATGGATATTCAAAGTATCAGAATCGAATTGGAAGGGAAAAGTTGTGGTTTGGTGCATCCCTTCTCTTAACAGTTTAAAACACATAAGTAAGTTTTAATCTGGATTCTTATATGATTGCAAATCACATGATGTGTTGGATCACACATGATTTTTTTTTTAAATGGGTTTCCTCTGCTTGGTGGCAAGTAGTTTGGGTAAAATAAACAATGGCTGTCATTGTTTTTGATGTGTTGCTTCCTGAGTCAGGCGCTGTTAATGATGCCGCATAAATTAATAGCAATAGATATTAGACTGCGGTCCATATTTACTTAAAACTAAATGAATAATGCATACGGTTGGCTTGCTGTCTTTCTTTGCTGTCACGTTTAGAAGGCATAGGGTGAGTTTGAAGCCAGAACAAAGGGGAGAAAAATATGTCATTTGGAAAGTTGGTTAATAACCAGTTGCAATTATTTTTATGAACACTTGCATGAAAGCAAATCTGAGATCTGGAGATTTGCTACCAGGGATAAAAGATTATCAATCAATCATTAATTTGATTTATATTTAATTCTCACAATATATTTTTAATTTAATATATTTATTTAATGCATAACAAGGGCTCAGCACTAATTAAAATGTAAATATTTTCCTGCATTTTCATCAAAGTCAATACTTTAGTCTGTAAGTAGTTGAATTTATTCTTTTGAGCGACATAAAACATTTTAGATTCCTATTTGTGAAAACAATAAAACTCTAAATTGATTAAAAGCAATGAGAAATTTTTACGATTTTTATTTTTTACTTCTTTACTCAGCCATATATATATTATTTTGATCGTCCTGTTATTCATACGACCTATTTTCTCTGTAAAGAACCTGGCGGAGGCCGAGTATTCTGTGGCCCTCTACATGTACATGCGGCTTTTGGGCTACCCATCGGAGCGAATCAGCATCCTGACCACGTACAATGGACAAAAACACCTGATTAGAGATGTCATTAACCAACGATGTGCTGGAAACCCCTACTTTGGACAGCCCCATAAGGTAAGACTCTGAATCATGATGTAACAAGAAAACAAACTCATTTTGAATTAACCAATGAATGAGAGGGTGAGTCGTACCAACTGTGTTCCTCTGAATCACAAAGAAAGACGGCAATTGTCTTTGGAGGAAATGTGTTTCTTCAATCCTATGTTTAGGGATTGAAATTGAACCAAACAATATGAATAAAAAGACACAAAAATGTTTTTCATCAAACTGAAAGCTGTTTCCTGAGGTGCAATCTATCTTTTGCTATGGATCGTTACTATACTAGGCATGTGCTTTAGTTTATTCTTTAGACCTTTTTAAAAGTCAGAAAGAAACTAGAGCATGTGTTATGCTGCATATCATTGGCTTAGAAGTGAGGAATCAGAGCCACCTAATCTCTGAGGTTACAGATCCAGCAACTATTTTATTGCTTTACAGGCAGCTTACATTTAGACGACCATGAAAGTTGAAATAGTTGAACTGCTCAGACTTCAGCTGAATTTTTCTAGACAGATTTACGGATGATTTGAAGCTTAGTTTATTGCGCTGAAGCTTGTACTGTTTGTGAAAACACAAATACGGGGGATGGATGGTTTTGCCCCAGAATACTGCTTTAATAAGTAATGTCTTGTCTGGCAAGTTGAACGTGTCATTACGTCCCATCGGCTGAACACTGTCCAAAGTGGTTTCGACAATATAGTTGAAACAAAATGTAATATTTACATGAACCACATTAAATATGTAGCCTGCTTAACTCCAGTGGAGATCACATTGGAGGGTTTTATTTCACAGTGTACATGTTTTATATAAATGACTGTATTATACTGTATATAAATTACTTTAGTTTTCTGTGTTTCAGTGTGATCAGTTGATTTTAGGTGGTTATTAAATACCACACGCTGACGTTTCCCTTTTTCTTATCTTTCAAACCACAGGCATATTTTTTTTCTGGTTCTAAAATGATTTTCTTTAACTGTTGGAAGTTTTTTAAAACTGTTTTAACATGAACATTTAACTTTGCTCATGTCTTTTGGTTTGAAGTTAAACTAGCATTACTCATTGGTTTGCAGTGTTTAAATTCACAACACAACCTACCTGTGGTTTAATATCCCTAGAAGGTGAAATGTTTTATGCCTCATGTGAAAGAAATCCTCTTTCCCAGGAGTTATTTTTACACCTCGTGTGTCTGTGTGGGACTCGGACCAGTTAAGCTTTGACTCACGCGACATACAAGATATGGTCAAAAATGGTTTCTTCACACCGGCAGATGTCAAAAGAAGTCCATCCTCTTATCCTCTGTTGAAAAAAAAAAAAAAATCAACTCCCCATTTCTTAAAGCTTCTAATGTTTCATTTTCCAGCCCAAATAAATCTGCACACAGCTCTGTAAGTGAGCACATATAAAGCTTTTTTTCTATTTCAGCTGTGCTCTTTAACTTTCTTTCAGTCCTAATTCCTTTCATACAGCAGTACAGGCATTAAAATAAATTACGCTTCTTGTCTGTGGCAGAAAGTGTGAGTCATCAAGAAGCGTAATTTTGTCAAAAAAAGGTTTTCTTCAGCTCCATCAGATCATGAGACTGAGGGAACAGCTGCAGGTCATAAGATCCAGTGAAGCAGGACTTGTCTTTTAACCAGTTGACTGTTTGTACAGGAATGCGAATTATGTGCTCTTGTCATTCCTAAGGGATACTCCTATATGTTAATTTAGCATTGTTTTTCTTTTCTGTTTTTACCTTTTAGGTCAGAAGCTCCCTAATAAACTTTATCATTCTTTTTTTAGTTGTAGTGTTCAATGGTTTCAAGCTGTAGCCAATGGTTTTGAGTTCCTCTTTCTCTGTTTGTATCTAGCTTGTAGGATTTTTACTCATTAAATAATGACCAGTATTGGAAGAATAGTCTAAACATGACAACAGGTATTTATTTTAATTGGCATTACTAGTCCATAGTTACAGAAGAACTGCAGGTCATAAACTGTTCTAGTTTAGAAATGCTGCATATTTTTGTCTTTAATTGACAGAAAGGAGAAAACTAAATATGAAATATTCAGATTCTTATATTAAGTCTTTTATCATTTTTTTCAATTCTTCAAATCTTATTATTTCCAATAATGCTCATACTCAGACAAGAACGGAAAAAATGGGTGTTATGCAAAGAAACACATGCCTAAACAGGTGTTATGTCGAGCAACAGAATTAGTGGTTTCCACTGTTTCCACTGTTTCCACTTATACATTTGACCATTTAAAGCTCAAAGTCTATAAAGTTAGAATGACTTTTTCCATCAATCTAATCTCAAGCAACATCTAAAGTTCCTATATGGGACTGAAATTTGGACTTTGACTCATTGTCCCTCCATTCCAAAACAATATCAAGGCTTTCCATCTGAATAAAACTTTCAATATTATTTAAGCCTTATTTTACTATTGAGGTTTATAATTTCAGGCTCAACAGTATTTTGACTCTAAGCCTCAAGCAGTCGTTGCTTTTTCAAATTTGGAAAGTGTCCTTGGATTTAGATCCCATTTACGTTATTAGTTTGAGGGCCAAAGTAATGATCCGCTGGACACCTGCAGGGTAAAAGTGTTTACTTCCATTTTGTTAGTCTTCTGTTGACCAACTTAAAGTATGCTTTCTGTTCTGACACAGAGTTTGACATTGTGCTTAGCCATGTAAAATGTCCTGCAATGTTAAGACAAAGCATCAGTCAAAGGGCTCACATCCTTAGTCAGTGAATGCACCCAGTGATACAGTGAAAGGATTGGCAGGCTGCTGGATCTGCTGAAATAAAAAGTGGCCAGAGAGGGAGCTTGATGAAAAAAAGGGGAACTGTTAAGGGAAAATTGCTGAGCGGCTAAAAGGTCAGACGCTGAGCAGCGGGTTTGCAGTGTGTCTGACAGTGTGTCACAATGGCTAAGACCAAGTAAATGTCAACAGCCTGCTTACTTTACTCTGATGACTTTAATTAGACTCAGTAGGATGGGGGATGCTGTTTAGCACCAGTCTGGGTCTCAGAATAAGAAGCATTAAACTCTGCTTAAATCTGAATACCAAACAAGGCAGTTCCTGTACACTGAATAGAATCATGCTTTTGTGACCATGGAATATATTTCAGTGATAATTTTCATTTGAGGTTCTATTCTTAATGTTTTGTTAAAAAAAAAAAGATGCAATAGTAAAATTTGTTTTTGAGTAGAACTGGGAGATTGTCTGCTTGGTGTCCAAACAGTAGGCCCTCTGCTCTTCTCATTCTCTTTCAATTTGTTAGGCGAAAAAAAAATCTGCACAGATCAGGATCTGCTCACCCTGCGTAGCAGGATCCTGTCTATACTCGCTCTAGTCTATGCGACGTGGAAAAATATCTGATCAGAGATTAAAACGTTTGGGCAATCGGTGTGACCTTGGCTTTACAGATCTTCAATCAGGTTTTTGAAATTTGAACTGGCAAAAAACTGTATAATCAGGCTAAATTTTTACAAAAACAGTAAATAAAAAGTCAGTCAAAAACTCTTAAGCCTCTCTGAACCTGTTTAGATTAGTGGTTGGTTACACCTCCCTCTATGTATTTATTTAGCATTTATCTAATAAAAAAAAGTGTTCCTACTGAGGGCCTCAGTTCTCTCTTTCTGCACTCCTTCAAATTACAAATATTACTGAAGAGTCAAAGTGAGTGGGGCAACATGTCTAAGTACTATATATGTCATTAGAGGAAAAAAATAATCCTGCTACATTTTCTTTTTTTCTTTTTTCTGTTTAAAACTTTAAGTTGTCATTGGCACACAAGTTATAAGTTAGTCTGAATTCTGTCCCTCCTCATTTCCTTGCGAATAGTTTAAACATTTAACTCACTAAGTCTGCACATTCCAAACAGTGATGACCATGAATTGCAAAAAAAAAAAAAAAAGTCCTGATATGCTTATTAGCTGAAAGACAGCGAGTGACAACATGCCTTGTTCTGACAATTAGGAAAAAGAAAATGATCCTCAGTGAATAGCTGGTATGTGTGTTTGTGTCTAGCAGTATCTCCTGTGTGCTCCTGTATGTCCACAGACGTGTGTCACATTGACATGACCTCTGCCATTCTCTCCCTGGAAGACTCCTCATAAATAACTAAACACCATGCAAAAAGCTGCACCTTAGGGAAATTGTCGATATAGGCTTCTGTGTCTGCGGGCCAAGAATAACTAACTGTCAAAAAGCCTCTCACATCTTGTGTGCGCCCAGATCTATGCATGCAGATATACAATGGATGTTTGGTTTAAATAAACAGCCAACAATTCCTGATACGCTTAAAAAGTTTTTGTCTGTGTGTTTGCACCTGTTCTACATATACATCAGGAGGGCATAAATAGATACCTATCCCGCATTACTTTTATCCATGGTAGGACAGGTTTGAAAGTTACTGTGCTTTACAAGCAGTATAGCAGTATTTATCTCACATGACTGACTCTTATGTTGAGGAATCTAGCCCCGGACTGTGTGGCTTCTTGATGGAAGCGTATTGATCTGTTCTAATGTGAGGATCTATAGAGGACACACTAACCTTTTTCTGTTGGGCTTTAAATTCATTGCTTCTCCAAAGCAATGTGTTCAGTACAGCAGTGTTACTGAGGAACACAACATGTTTTGTCCATAAAGCATCTTTTCTTAGCAGTTAATCAGGTCTTGGATTGGGTTTTAATAGGCTTTGTGGAAAAGCTGATAATTTTTTATAATTTTCTGAAAGCTGGAAAAAAGAATTTGATATTGGAAAATAATGGAGTCTCCCAGCCTAATTCTATAATGTTATCCCTGTACTATAAAAATTAGATTTGCTAAAAGCTTTTTAAAGATTTTTTTTTAAATTGCATAATAAACTTTTTTAATATCATTCCTTTTTTATTGCCTCATAATTAATAGTTATTTTAAATGAAAATGAATTACATTTCTTTAAAACTCATGTTGCTGTTACTCTCCTAACGGGTTGTAAAAAGCATCAATACTTTGAAAAGTATGGATACTGAAACAATGTGTCTGATTCTAATATGGCAAAGTATCAGTACTAAATACAATTGTTTGCATATTTTGCTATTAATTTTAGATTTCTAGATTCTTCACACATTGCAAAAGTAAAACCTCAAACAATCTAAAAATATTGTCAAATTGTGTCATATTTGATCAACTTATTACACATTTATTTGGACACTTGTTTTACTAATAGAATCCTTGAATTTGCTCAGAAAGCACGTTTAATGTTGAGGTTAAAAAAAAGGGTGTGTTTTTCATATTAATAAATGTTGATTATTTGGCTTTTTGTATTCTAATGATATTATAGATTATTTCAAATATTTTCCTGGCTATTGATATTGAGCTTGAAATTTTAATGACAACACTACTGTGAATATTATTATTTTCAGTTTTCATAAATATGAATAAAGCTCACAACATTTTAAATAGTCATTTTTTAAATCTGTTCAGTGTAAACGAATTTAACACAGGTTTGACCTGTTTAAATGTTTCAGGTTTTAAACTTTAGATGATGAATTGTAATACTTAGTGAATAAAAGTGAGCTAATTTAATTTAGCACTGAAATCTTAACTGCTAGGCAGATGCAAACAGCACAAGTCCTACTCTCTAGTGGTACCGATGCAAAGAAGCCACTAAAAACCCATTTAGAGTAACAACTTTTTAATTTTAACATATATTGGTGATAGCACAGGAACAGCTGTTTTCTTCATTTTGTGGAATTAAGTACAGTCGCCGGTGGTGTAAATTAAAGTGAAAAGTCTAAGACTTGGACTTGGCGAGCATTTTCACCCCTCTGAGAATAACCTCTGATTGTGGCTGACCACATGGCCCCCTACTGGTTCTCAGGAGGCCCCGTTAAGAGGCTAGTGATAACAAATGCCCTTTAAGCCACATTTACTCTTTTGGCTGCCCATGTGGCCCTCAGCGATAACAACCCAGCAAGAAGACGCCAGCTGCTTATCACTCTTCTCTCAAAAATAAAGAAATTAGAAATGAAGAAGAAGATGGAAACTAGACTCACTTCTATTTCTAAGCAATTGAGGAAAAATCTTCACACCTGTTCAAAATCCGAGGATTTGTTTACTTTGCAAAGCATCTTGGTTGCTAAAGCGTGGTCTGTTTTTATTTATGTAGATGTTCATCGGTTTGTTGAATAATAAACATGTGCTTTTGTGTGTGCAGATTACAACAGTGGACAGGTTCCAGGGTCAGCAGAATGACTACATCATCCTATCGCTAGTCCGCACCAAAGCTGTGGGACACCTCAGGTGATTTCCTGTTTCCCTTTTTAGTTGAGGAACAGTCATATAAAGGACATGCTTTAGATTAAAATAAAAAGCTTGGTAACTGTTCCGTTATGTCATTTGTGTGATCATAGTTTTTATTTTTCTTAATGTTATATCTTAATTTAAATAATTTATTTCAACTTCTATTGGATATATTGCGTTTTATAGCATGAGGACATATTTAGATTTTCAAAGTCCTCGAATGTGAAATATTTCTTTGAATTATTGAGGCTCTTTTTTTATGGGTCATGCTTTCTAACCCTGCTTCTTTCAGCATAAAAGCGCTAAAAATGAACAGTTTAAAGCTACAAAAATACATGTTTATCTATAAACTTTCGCTTAAAGCTTGATTGTTTATTTACCGTCCAGCCGTTCCATGCTGCTATCTGTAGGCTTAGGTCCTCGTTTTGCTCCAGATTTACTCTTCCTTCATTCCATATACCACTAATGTGTGTCCTAGTGGCCTTTCTGTTGTCATGAAATCTCAATGAGATCTTTACACTTTATATGCCACATAGTTTATGATCAGCAAGCTGAGGCTGAACTCATTTGCAGCACTTCAGTTAGCTTTGCTGGATGCTCACTCTGATATACATTAGCTGCTGTTAGAATTGCACAGCTCACAGCTTCATTGCAGTATTGGACAGCAAACAAATTGCTACTCCAGTGCAAATAACAAGCCATTCCTTTTAGAGCCAACTACAGACTTTCTCTCTCTGCACAACTGCCTTCATCTTGGAACCTCTGCGTTGCAGATCCAAGACACTTGAAAGCCCATTTTTTATCTGGCAGATAAGGAAATTGCTTGATGTAACTGACAAAAATGTAGTTTATTTCTTTGGCAGTGCATGCTCCTCTCTTTGCATCATCCATTTGACCTTGTCTCACATATTTTACTGTCTTGTACACATTTAGATTGTTTAATAGGTCATTGGATGGGCTTGCAGCAGTTCTGTGCCCCCCACTCTGCTGGATGATGATTCCCCAAAATACTGAGCATCAAAATCATCTAAACCCAGTTTTCAGTCAGCTGCACACAATAAGTGATACCCCTCAATGTAAATTTAAACTTTTAATAAAGCATGTGTGGTTCTTTCCTTTGCCAGATTTCATTCCATCTTGTTTGCTCAGACAACTGCATGAAATAATTATTGAACCTGTTTTTGACCACAGATTGCTATGATTTGTGATTTAATTAGACAAGGTAATGTTGTAATTTTACCCCAGTCACACAAGATCGGGCAGTAATAGGAGATCAGACTACGCAAAGACCAGAAGAATAGGACTGTTTTAAGAAATTGGGGCTCATCTTCATCTAATCATAGTTTACATGCCATCACTCCTTTTCACGCAGTAATCTTATCCTATGACCACCAAAATGGTTAATCTTTCCTGATCAATCAAGCATTACTGAATCATCTAATGCTTGTCACAGGCTTGGTTTGGTTTATTTACAGAGCCCCAATCCACAAAAATATCTTTCCACAAGTCAGAAAATAGATGAGTCCATTTCATATCTTGAATCAGTTGACAAATTCAATCCAAAACAAGCCTGTTCATATAGACTGAAATACACCTTTTGCATTATTAATTGTATCCTAGTTAGAATTCACTGCTGTCAAATCCAGTTTAAAGCACCGTAGGGTACAAGGTCATCTATCAAAAAAGGGTCCAGTAGATTACATTGAATTGTTGAAGAGTTATATCTTTCCCTGAAAACTTCTAGTGGATAACTTGATCATCTCCTACCCCTTTAAGGGATGTGAGGTAAACTTAACGCAGTCAGTTTCCTTCTAAAGGTCTACAAACTCATTGAGACCTAATTGTCTCCCTTTTTGGCAACCTCTTCAATTTCCCTGTTTTAAGAGTGCCAGTGTTTGAATCATTGCTGATTGCTTAAACTTCTGACATCCATGGTCTGCTTCTAGCACAAACAACACATCATTATAAAACCTTCCCTCTGTGACACTGCATTGGTTGCCTTTTTCACAACAGCCTCTTCTCTTGTCTCTTTAATAAGATTCTGTAACCAAAGACTTGGATGTCTTGTGACCGATGTGGCAAGGAAAGTTTTAATAACCTCCTTCCATTGTGCTTCTAAGTAGCCAAGTGAGGAAGGGACTGTTCCAGAACAGTTGGGCTGTGCAGGGACAGACTGAAGGGATTAATACAGCAAAGCCAGGTTAAGAATTTAATGTAAAAAAACATTGTGGGACAATTAATGTATGGTATAAGTAGTAGTACTTCAGATGGAGCAGATCTCTGCTTTTTTCAGGTTGGGAATGCTTACAAGGCAGTGGCCAGACATGTCTGAAGTAAAGTGTTATAATCAATATTAGCAAAGATCTTTTTTTTTGACGTTTGTCTAAGCACCAAACGGCCCTCTTTTAAATCATTTCACAACTACAATCAGAAAGCTCAAAGCAGCATGTCAGCTGACTGCAGGCTTTGTTTTAAATGTTAATGTTAATACCCTAAAACCATTGTATTCATACACTAAATATGATTTGTGATGTGAGATGTTCACAGAATAATAATATTGTTTTAACCTTAAGATGGAAAAGTCCAGTGCAAATTTCTCTCACTCTTAATTAAAAAAATTATAATTTTGGAGAATGTGTGTTTTTTGTTTTTTAAACACTAGTTATTTGTTATCTCTGTACAACTGATAAGCATTTCTTTATGATTACCAGACATGTTTAAAGAATAGAACAGAACTCTCAAACAATCGTTCTAACAAAAGTCTCTCTCAGCTCCTGCTTTAATGCTTAGAAAATTAGTTTTTTACACATTTCCCGAATTAATATCTCCTGGAACGTATTTAAAAATGTAAATATCTCACATTTCTCCTCTTAATGACAGTAATAAAAGATACAGAACCATAGCTTACTGTGCTTTTCATACTCTATCTAGTGATTCATTCATATACTAGAGGCACAAAAACCTTTGAATGGTATGCTAAGAGACATACTAGGATCACTGCTACCTACCACTGACTTTACCCTCACAAGTACTGTGAGTACCCCCCCACAATACCCTGTCTCGCCTCTGGGCAATCTACTGCCATGACAACAACATGGCACACAGCCGACCACATGGTGAACCTACCCTGCCTTTGACAGAAGAATCCTTCCTGCTGATGCATACTGGCACACGGGATCAAACCAACACACACACAAGCAAACAGCTGTGGGAACACACGGACACACGAATGGTAGCTTCCCATCCACTCTGTCCCATCCTGTCACAGCTCAGCCCAGGTGGGCCTCTCTGAGCACTGCCATGTCCACAGGCTACCACGCTTCATGATTGCTTCATGTCCTCCACAGCTCGGTTCTCATTGGTGCCATCTCTTTTAGTTTTGCATTTTGTCCGTATAAAAATGTGATTTTTTTTTTTTTTTTTTTTTTTTTTTTTTAATTTTTTATTTTTAAAAAAAATATAGCCTGATAAGCAGCTCCAATAAGCCTGCAAAACAGGAAGAGAAAAAAACCCTTTGTGCATATTCATGACCCTCATCATGCATATTAAAAGGATTATTTTTCTTTATCTGCTGAGTTGTTTAGGTGAACTCCTCGTTCTACGATTTAAGCTATGTTTCCATATCTGCAAAAGAAAGATTCTTGGCTTGTAGAAGGAAAACAATTTCTACCGATTCTCCATGGATTTATGTGAATGAAAGAAAAACCCACAATGTTTGAAGAAAGAGCTTGAATCTGACAAAAGTAGTCATAAATAAATAATTATCTGCAAAAAAGAAAAAAAAAACTCAAACTTTTCAATCATGGTTCAACAGAATAATTTTAAAACACAAAATCATATAATAGGCCTGAACAAATTGACGGTACTTAAATAAAAACAAAATCATGTAATTTTAAACTTTCCCAAACATTGAGTTATCTTGGGATGGCTGTTGCAATTTTATGACATAAAGGCTAAATAAACTACACAGTTGTGATTTAAATTAGACATAAAGCTGACCTAATTTTTACAAAGGCTGTGCCAGTAAGTAAGTAGTATTATTAGTCGACATCCACCTGAAAAGATTTCGGTATCATACTGTATACATTTAAACCAGATATGCTAATATTGATGCAGGGGATGGATTTACATTTCCCTTTTTGCATTCCTTGACAGCAAAGTGTGTTATTATACATGTTGGCTCTTAGAACACACCAAGCAGGAATTTTCTCTTTTCCTAGAGAAATTACTACTCTCCGCTTCCTAATCTCTTAATGCCTTTAGATTGCAAGAAAAGTCACCTAAATCTGCCCCTTCCTCTCCTCCCCACCTTCTTCATCTTTCTCTCCACAGCTTATCTTCTCCCTTGCCTCCCTTTCTTTTACTTTCCTCTCAGCTTCTATATTTGTCCCACTCACCTAGTCCTGCTCATCCTTTCTAAAACCTTCCCTCTTCCTACGCTAAACTGCCAGTTTCTTTCCATCTTTACTGTATCCTTTAACCCTGATCTAAGTTTTTGTTTTTGCCCCTACACATGGTTTGCTGATTTCACAGTTTCCTTCCCCTCCCACTCATGTCTCTTTGAATACGTTTTCCCTTCATGCCAAACCAATTCTCAGCTGTGTTATTTTCTGTCCTCCTCCCTCCACAGGGACGTGAGGCGTCTTGTGGTAGCCATGTCGAGAGCCAGATTGGGTCTGTACATCTTTGCCCGGGTGTCACTGTTCGAAAACTGCTTCGAGCTGACTCCTGCCTTCAAGCAACTCACTGCCAGACCGCTGCAGCTGCACATCAGACCACACGAGTACTACAGCCAGGAACAGCCTGTATGTACATCCACACGCATGTTTTGGTCTCTACATAAATTCCTCTCCTATATTCCTTTTACCTTCCTCATTACAAGTCGGACAAATACTCTTAAGAACCTTGTCTGTTTCTTCTTTTTAAGCTGTTTTTCCATCCTATTCCACCTGATCCTACACGGACTTAAGTCATTTTGCTACTTTACACATAGAGACTGATCTGTTAACAGCAGTCTGTCGGGATCTTTGTTGACTATGGGAAACACAGGCCTGGCTAAAATTAACCCCTAAAGATCAGTCTATGAATCCCCAGGCCAGACTAGGATGACACGGCTGTTGTCTGGTCACTGCTTCTCACTGGCTGTGGCAACGGGGCAGTCTGAAAAACCCCGCAGCCTCTGACACTTTCTCTGACTCTCGAGTGCTCATCCCCATGAGGGACAGCTCTTTTGGGCACACACATGCGGCCCCTGCTTAGCCGGTCCATCTACGGATAGTAAAGCTCTGCTGCTAACACGCACATGCTGATTTTGTCCAACACCCCGATGAGAAGGATCACAAGCTATGTAACCTAACTAAATCAGACGATAACTTGCTGCATAGAGGTGTTTGTATACGGTGTTATAACAATGTTTTAACATGATTGAATGTATTTAGGAAAAAAGCGAAACCAGTCGAAGTTTAGTTTCACCTGCTATACTCGTTAACATTATTACTTGCAGATCAATAAAATCCAAACTAACATAAGCTTGTAACATACCACACAAGAACCTAGAAATTAGTTCCTGTTTTTGAGGTAAGAACAACAACAAACAAAAAGTTGAGTTAGTCCTCCAAGTATTCATACTCTGAGGATCTCAGCTGCCAAACTCCCATCATCTGTAGCTTAGCGCCCCTACCACCTTAATCTTCAATTAACTCTCATCTAAATCCTAACCAATCCTTCAAGTGTTCTCTGATACGCTGCAAAAAAATGTTCTCCTCAGATGTATTTAGTGAACAAGCTGTTAAAACCCCCAGAGACAGAGACACCTCTGAGAGTAAAATGTCGTTATTTTGTTCCCCCAGCTGCAGGTGCCAGAAAAATGTTTCGCTTTTTTTATGGCAGTTGTTCCGATCTTTATATTAAATATAAGCTGTCGTACAACAGGAAGTTGTTTCAAAAGATCTCAAAACGCAACACTTCCTGCTCCAAACTAAAGGCATTTAAGAACCAGGACCATAAGAACTTAAACCATCCATTAGTCTGAGCAATGATCCCGAACCTTTTCCAGTCTTTGGAACAGGGAAACACAATAAATGCTATATATATGCAAATCAAGAACACATAAAACAGTGGGGAACGTTCCCAGGGGTGACCATCCTACCAAAATGACTCCACCACTGATGACTAATCCAGTAGGTCTCATTTAAAACAGTTTAAGCAATTGCTTGATGGCAGACATTGGGTGGATGATTTCTTCTTCCATGTAGGGCCATGTTTGGGTGGTTTCTTGATCTGAAAATATTAAAATCTGACACAGAAGCAAAAATGGAAGAAAGCTGAAGGTGCTGTCAGATTTGTGTGGTGCTGTACCTATAAGAAGGTGAATTTACAGTGAAGAAAATAGTTGAATTAGTTATTTCCTCCAGAGAATTCATTAACATTTAGCTTGTAGTCGGGGAGACTCTGGTCTCTCTGACTTTGACATGATTGCCAGTTTAAATTCAGAGAGCATAGTTGCTCTTAACGAAGCACAAGTCTATCATCAGTTAAAATATTCTGCACATCCCACCGCAGTTTAGGCTACAAGAAATGGTCTGCATACTAATGATGTCGAATTACAAATTACTGACTCAGCATTCTGCACTTGGTTTCATTAGCCTGTGAGATGCGGTGGCTGGAGGGAAAATTTGTGTTTAGGGATAATATGTGATTTCCTCACTGATTTTGCTGTAAATCCATAAAACCTCCAGTGGTGCCTTTATAAATGATGTCTAACAAAACTAGTTGCTGATTTTCATTTCTTTCATTAAGTTTGGGATCATCAAATTTCTCTCTCTCTTTTCGTGTCTTCTCCTTTAGAGAGACGAGCAGCCGGACCGAATCATCAAGGACATGCCAGAGATGACAAACTTTGTGTACAACATGTACATGCACATGATCCAGACCACCCAGAAGTACAGACAGGTAAACACACCTTCCATTACCATTTGGTTGGAGCTTGTCGAAAACAATGACTACTCAAGAAGCCCTAGTATTAAAAAGGCTTAGTAAAACAGTTCCTGAGCAGAGCTAGCAGTTTTTCTCTGCTAAGTATCATAGAGGCTGTTTTATGTCATACCACAACACCTATAAAGATCAATGCAAAAGTATATAACTTTTTACTGACCTGACTTTCAATTTTAAATGATGTATTGGGATTTCATGATGGACCAAAACAAATTATGTCGTTTTGAAATCTATGTAGCTGTCGCACACGTTCACAAAAAAAACTCTCTCCCAGCATTTTACACACTGTAATTTTTCACCTTTCTTTGTAGAAAATTTGTTCAAACTTTGTCAGATTTGATTGAATTTTGTGTTTTGTTTTGTCACGGTAACAATTTCACATTTCTATCCAATCCTTCTGATTTATTTTACCTTAAATAAAATCCAGCACAACCAAGGATCTTTAGAAATCTCATTGTTTGTAAACAGAGTCCACCTGTGGGTAATTTAACCCAAGCCCATCTGAATCAATTAGCTAAATTACTTCCACAGCATGCAGTTAAACTCTCCAGAGTGTCACTAATGAAATTGGTTTGTTATTCAGACATTTTGAAGCAAAAACTCTTAAAGCTATAGGAGACCATCCTTTGTTCTAGGGTTTGAAACCCACAGTTTAGATCATTGCATATCTGTGTGAAAGAATGGCCTAGTCCAAGCACAGGCCTAAATCCCAGTTTGATCAGGGCTTGGAATCTTATGATGACAGATGCTCTACATCATTTAACACATTTTCTTAGAACACAGGGAGAAATCTAAGTGTCTAAAGTTCTGCTAGAGACTTTTTTTGTGAATGTGTCGCCTGCATAGATTTCAAAATGACACAATTTGTTTTGGTCCATCATGAGATCCCATTAAAATACATGGTTTAGAGTTGAAAGTCAGCTCTTTACTGACCTGACTTTTGCATTAATCTTTATAGCTGCTGTTTTATGACATTTAATCTAAACACATGAAGAATTTAAAAAAAAAAAAGCATATATTTTGAAAATAACCACTCCAGGCTAAGCTTCGTGAACTAATCTCATATGCACCTCAGTCCTAAAAAATGCAGTCTAAATGAAAATGAATCGTATTCAAATGCAGACCAGTATAATAAAAAAGATGCTATTTTATTTTTAAACATTTAGCTTTGAAAAATCCTCCAAAATTTTCAGATCTTTTAACATTTTTTTGCCTACCTAGGTCAAATTTAATTCACACTATAAATCCATTGAGCTTTATGACACTTCTGTTTCTAGATCTATTGAAGCAGACTGTCTCTATTAAACAATTAAATATCAGTTTTAAAATAACTTAGTTTGACAGAACATTTGTTTTAAATAAAATCTGTTAAAGATGCAGGAAATGTTTCCTGAGACTGAGTCTGATATTCTTTGTATCACCGGGGGGAAAAAAGGGTAAATAACATTTTCCTTTAATGTAAAACGCTGTCTTTGGTTTTCTTTGCAGCAACAGCAGAAACTGGCTTTGCCTCCACAGCAAACTCAAGACGATGCAGCAGGAAAGACGGAGCAGGCTAGCTCAGAGGAACCACAGTCAGAAACTCCCATGGAGCAGGAAACTCCAGGAGAGCCAAGCTCTGAGCCAAACACAGAGAACGCCAAGGAGGAAGAAGGGAACCAGGATGCAGTTGGCCAGGCAAAGATGCCAGAGCATCCAGGCAGAGACAGCGACAGTGACGATGAGGAGGAGGAGCAAGAGCAGTAAAGGATCCTTTATTGGATTACTACAGAGATCCAATGAGGTCCTTCATTAAAGAAATGTGATACTGTTTTCTTCTTAGCAGAGATCCTTTTGATCCTTTTTTTACTTGTATTTTGTAAACAGGTTATCTTCTGTAACTTAGTGCTTCATTAAAAAAAAGATGACATCTTTTTTAGCATTCCTGAACCTGTTTCTTTATATGCAGCCACCAAAGCTGATAATGCACTTTGTCTCCAATCATAATCACTGTCTCACTCCATCAAATAACCTCATGATACATCCAGCCATTGATGTTAATCTTAACTCAGCTGTTACTGGTTCAACCCACACCAGCCATGCAGACTGATACTAAGCTGCATTTGTAGGTCAGTCTGTGCATGCTGGGGGATTTCACCGTGGCCTCTAGAAGTACAGTCATCCAACCAGTAACATTTGATTCTTCACCATTCATATATCTGTGACCAGTACTGAAAACACTGTACGCTTCAGCTGATATTAAGGATGAGGCTTGATGAAAGACTTTATATTTGTGTTAAAATCAAGGTAGATCAATCTAATACAAATTTAAAGCAGAGCTCTGTAATTTTAACATAAATGATTTATGATTAAGAGTTTAACAGGATCCACAAGCCTGGGGGTGAAAATACAGACTGGAAGTTTGTTCATTATAATGCACGAGAGGTTGGTCATTGTTACATCATACCTCAGGCTGCCTGATAGAGCGGCAGATCAGCTGCACAGCTGCTTGCGCCTGGGCCAGTTCAGGGACCTGCTGGAGAACCATGTGTTGATGGATGTGGAGAGACACCATTTTCTGCAGTCAACTGGAATACCATGCAATGTCTTTTCCTCTTTTTCCCTGTTCTACCCCCATATTGTGTAAATTCAGGTTAGTTGAGGTAAAGGGTCACAAAAGAGCAGTAGGTTGAGCTTTCTGGTTTCTTGTAATGATGGTTTAAACCAATATTATTGATCAAATGCTATTTTAACCAGTCGGGAAAGAATGTGACATAAGTAGTATGTTTTCTCTCTTTGATTTTCTTATTAAATTCAGTTTAAAACGGCGTCTTTTGCAAATTTCACAAATGTTGAACTTTTTCAACCCAAAATTTAATTGTACTTTATTAGCATTCCCTATGATAAACCACTGCAAGGTAGGATGTGAAGGCAAAGCATTAAAAGACTTAAATGTTTTGTGCGTTGACAGAATCTGGAAAGTTACTTGTATTAAGATTGTATTTTCTTCTAATGAACATAATTAAAATTCACATAAGATTAAGGTTGGATTACAAAAAACACCAAACTAAGCACCCCACCACATGCAACACTAGATACCTGAAATGACAGGTTAGTGGGGTGAGACCAAAACTTTTTTCTGGTGGCGGTTTCATGCTATGGGAATGCCCTTTTTTCCCCAATGCTGGTCAGAGTAAATTTAAAAAAGGTTGGATAGACCACATCATTAATGTAATGCTTTTGATCAAAAGAAATTTATTTTATAAATAAGCCTAATTAAAGTCTCAATCCAGTGTGAGAACTTCTGGCTAGTTTTAAAAGTTGCAGTTGAACAGATTTTCTCCACTAGGGTAAGATCCACTAAGCAAAGGAATGGGTAAATCTGAAAAAAGGGAAAGGCCTCAAAGAAATAGTCATGAATACTGTGAATCATTTAACTTCCACTTTACAATTATGCAATCTTTTGTAACACAAATAGATATGTGTGTGTGTATATATTTTGTTTGTAACATGACAAAAAAAATGTAAAAGTTAATATTTTGAAAGCTATTGCATCTAACCAAACAAAGGTTTTGAGACATCACGCTTTATCACCAAAAGAGCTGAAGATCTCATGACACCGTGCATATATTTCTCCTGAGTCACATGAATGCCTGCATTGTGCAACAGCCTGCCTCTGTTCAAGCTTCCCGTTAGCTTCCTGCTTTCTTCCAACCGGCCTCATGACAGTCCAGCTGCTGTCCCACGTTGTTGGAGTAAATTAGAGGCTAACTGGTGGGAAGTGGCTACTGCTTACAGACATTCTTCCCTGAAAGTCTGAAGAAGGATTTAGGAGCGTTTTGTCCAGCAAGACGGAAAGCAGCCTCCCAGTTTCTCCAGAACATTGTCTCTGCTGAAGGTGAACATGTCTTTTATACTCACAGGACAGGTATTCACTAGGTTAATAGCTATTTTTGCAAAGCTCACATTCCTAACCTTTGCTTACAGATGTTTTACTAACAGCATGGAATGTAGCATTGAAGTAGACTAATTATGACTGTACTTTCTATGAATGGATTTATATATTAAAAACTTCTTTACAAGATTATTTTTTATGGTCTTATGGATAATTTGCAAAAGAAAAAAAGATTTTTTTTTTATAGTGAAGTGCTTGTGGTAAATTTAACAGAACAAATGTAAGTGTAGCAGGTTGAATTTCATTTTTCTAAATCTGAATTATTGCCTCTACTTTTATATGTGGCTTTTTTTTTTAATCATTGTAATTGTGTGGCTCCTCTGTGTTTGTTTTCCCTCTGTTTTTAATGTGTGGGCATTTACCAAGAGCACGGGATCCACCATCAGACGTGCTTGTGCAGGAACGTATAATTTATTGGCCAACTCTACATGACAGTGCTGTCAAAACAGGAAATTGCACATTACACAGAGTTAAGGCAGCAGTGCCTGCAGGCGGAGGATCTGACCACTGTGTCTTAAAGCTTTAACAAGCTTAAAGAATCAGCCCGACAGCGCACAATACTTTCACACTCATGAAACAATCAGTTCTACTATCTTAACTTCCAGGCTGAACCTCAGGCCACATTTTTCGAGTGGATTTAATCACATTCCTTATTCAAAAACTCATTTAAAGTCAGAAAAGGGAAGCTGATGTGTGACACAGTTTACCAAGTGAAACTTTTTAACTGCAGGTGATGCAGCAGGCTCAGAATAGCTGCACATTGAGTCTCCTGGTTGCTGTTTATCTGTGCTGACAGTTATGCTTATTATAAAGGTTTCAAATGATGTTTGCAGATCTGCTATTAGTGGGTGACTAAGGTGCCAGCGCTTCTTTAACGCTGTGTAATTCCACAGTCAGTTGACCTCGACAGGCAGACGAGCATGGTGGTTATCGCTTGAAGCTGTCAGCATATCGTACTTTATAAAGACAGTTGCTCTATCCTGACAAGCCCCTCTAGATCATCAGCAGTCCACATCTGATACTGATAAGCTCTCACCACAACAGGGCGTTTGCTACTACCAGTGGATGTCCCCTATTTTGCAAGATTTAACTCTCTATTAGATGGTTTTAATGAAATAATTTCACATTCATATTTTTTTTAGTTCTTATTCTGTTATATGCAGTTACAAAGGTCGACATTGTTAAAATAGCATTTTTTTTATGATGTAAGAATCAGAGTATACATACTGTACCCCACTATACCAGGGAATATAGCTGTGTTCAGCAATAAGATTCTCACCTAAAAGTAAATAACATTAGGTACACATCCACCATCTTCAAAACTGCCTTTGATATTCCAACAAATGAGCTTCAGCTTTTCCGGTAGGTTATCTTGACTTTGTTTCTAATAAGAATATCTCCGTATCAACACATCCTCACTTAAAAGGGTTGGAAAGAAAACTTCTGGGTGTTGGATAAACTTGAACAAAATTAACCCACAATTATTTTGGTGTTTTAAAAAAACAGAAACAAAAAACACAGCCTAACGCCAAAAGAACAGTATTCCCATTATAAAGCATGCTGGTGGCACCATCATGCTTTAGTGTCCTGAAATGATTTACTTGGGTTGCTGTGCATTGGCTGGCCATGTTTTGTATACACACACAAAAAAAAACATAATTTTAACAAAGTTATTTAGATTTTTGTTTTTTCTCTACCGTTTGTTAAGGTTATACAATCATATGAAATTCTAATCAACACATGTTACATCCACTAAATGGATTTATAAAACATTGCATGGTTTTTGGTACAAAATGACTTCTGTAAAGATCCAATAAATGTATTCATAACCCTCCCAGTCACAACTGATTCATGCGTTTTCTTCAGTTTTCTCTAAAAATAATCATGTGTAAGTTGAAAACCGCTGTATTTAGTTCATAATCAATTGTTTGTGTTATAACTGTAGCCATAACAATAAAACTTCAATGAGCACTTTGTTAAGAAGAAACAACTGTCTCTTTGCACTTGTTTGATCTTCACCAGGAGACATTAGACAAGCACAGGATTTAGTACTACAGTTTTTTTTTTTGGAATAGTATCAACCTTGATTAAGATCAAGAAGTATTAGAAATATATGAGCCAGAATTAAATCTGACTTTGTTTTAGGACTAAAGTCAAGATGAAGCAACTAGTTAAAACGAAGTATCCTGTCTTCTGTCTTTGTTTTAGGTTGGTATTGTTAGAGATTCCTAACGTTTTTTTCATTTTTCTTTTAGACCAGGATGGCCAGTTGCGGTTCATGTATCTGGTGCATCGTTTGGCTGGTGGTGCTGCTGTGCATTGGCTGGCCAATCAGCATCACCTTAGGCGGTCTCTATGGTCTCATCAGTCCGCTCACCACCTGCCTTGGCCTTGACCGGCTCTCCGATCTACTTCTAGAGGGGGCCAATGTGGGTCGAACCTGTGCCAACAACATGAGGCACTGCAAGCCTTTGTGCTGATCAGGACCTGATCATACAGAGGTCAAAGTCGGCGCACCTTATATGAAGACAAGGCTTCTTTTCAACAAGGGGAACTGTCTGTTTTATTTTGTAATGAATAACATTTGATAAATCGGTATCCTATTTTGTAACCTGTGTGAAAAAAAAAATTGAACACTGGCCTCCACCTCCACTGTTAACAACTAATTAACCTCAGATTGAAGTTTTGTATGAAGGAAAATAGGCTTTGCTTCATGGTCTGTGTGTCCGTGTAACTCATGGTGACACTGCATTCAAAAGATAAGAAGATGAACAATAAAACTGTTTAGACTTTTAAATGACTGCTCTAAAACTTAGAATGTGATTAAAACTGCTTTGAAATTGTCCTCTGTGCTTGCTGATTGCTTCTTAGTCTATTGTTTTTAATTAGAAAAGGTTAAGATGAAAATAATGGAAAATATTAACAGTTTGTCATTTAAACTACAACATTATAAATCCTTAGAACGCAAATTTTGTATTCAATACATTTAATAATTCCAAAGAGAAATAGGATGTAACCATGTAATGCATATTTCTTCAAAGAGTTGTTATAGACAGGAGGGGCTGTGGACTGCAGAGGGCTCTGACTGAAAGCACTTTGCAGTTGCATCACAAACTCGTGAAAAGGATGCTCAGGGATGTGTCTAATACTCATCATTTGATAATGAACCCTTCTTTGCATAATCATATGAGATGGCAGAAGATCTTGCACACTTACAGAATCACTGGACATCTTACTGCAAAATTTACATTCTTCAAGTACAGTCTGCTACTATTACTAGAGTACCACCATTAATACTAATATTACTATGGAGGCAACACGATAACGTGTCTAAGTGCACTAAAGAGAGACAAAGTCATAACTCTGCTTGATGTTTAGATGGATGGATTGAAAGATATTCACATTCTGGAATAATTCAGAATCTATGTGCCACCAATTTAGAGAACCTCAATGATTATACTTTAAGTCTGTATGACTTGAACTGCTTTGAATCTCTCAGTTTGTTAATGTTGATGTTAGATTGTTTCTTTGCTCATTTGACATCCATAATTTTAGTAAATGCAGTGTTCTACTTGTATTCCCTCAGCTACTGTCAATAGATCACATCCACACTAAACTAAATTCTCTCTCTGACTACAGAGAATTTTGCTTTTTTGCTTCTCTCTAATGTTGACTGGAAAGATGGAAATAGCACAGGCTATACTCAAGGAGCTAGGCTGACTGGTTAAATCGGCCTCATAATGACCCTGTCTGTGTCATAATCACTTTTGGCAGAAGTAGCAGGTGATGCAAGAAAGAAGGCCATGACTTGACATTCATTTTACTGGAATGTATTGCTCAAAAACATGGTTTTATATCAGTCCTTAAATAAATGAATGCTAAAGACCAATCTGGCTGTTTTATTCTTCTTGAATGCTAAAGCATCAGGGTTATCTGTTTCCATGCAGTGCTAGTGTATAACTGCCTAGTCTGTGGTTCTGCTGCAGATGTACAAGACCACAAATAAAACACTTTCAAGGAGAACCTCAATTAAAACATTAAAGAGAAAAAAGGAAAATTTCTAAAAAGATATCGATTCACCTTCCTGCATTACGTGATGTCAACAGAGACTTGCTTTTTAAACTGCATCTAGCAGCTTTAGGCCAATTCATTCCTGTCAAAAGCCTCGTATACAGTTCCCATTTTATAACTGAGAGCCTTTTCAGTTTTTAGCTGATGAAAGCACACCAATAAATCACATACAGCAATACAGAAACCAAACATGAATTGCCAAGTGGCTCTTTTAACATATAAGTCTTTTCAAGCTAAATGAAAGAGTAAACACACAACATGCTGACTTAAAGGGGAAGAAAGATGGTAAACTTTGCAAGTAAATTGAAAACCTTTGATCAAAATTTCAAAGAGAATGCATGAAGTTTTGTGAGCCAAATACAGAAGTTTGTTCAAAGCAAAGATCCTTTTTGTTTAGTAATTAGTACCTCCCTATACTCAGCTGTAACCAAGTATAAACTTTAAAGGGAAATTTGTTTTGAAGCTTCTTAGGTTCTGGCTGATGGTTTAGTTTGGAAATAAAAAAATGAAAATTGTTTCTAACAAAACCAGTGCTTGAGTTAAGTTTAAAGCTCATTGTTTTTATACTGAATCAGAAAATCAAACTAACCTGTTCAAAATAAATACCATAATTTCTGTTTTCTAATTCAGGGAGACCTTTAATTTTGGAAAAGCTTTTGGATGATAATAGGGTGATTTGGTAATCAGTATTACCAAGTATGTGGCTCTTAAAATGTAAGATAGGGTTCATAATTACATAATTATTTTACCTTAATCAGTCTAGCTCAGATCAGTTCTTACTTCTTGGATTTTGGGGAACAAAATTAATAGCTGCTATATTTTGTATATCATGCTGAAGGAAAATCCAACCTATCCACTATTTGATATTTTTATTTTGTTTTTTATTTAAGACTATGCGTATGGTAAGAGTTGATTTAATGTTCCGTCCTTTGCCAATGAAATATTGAGATAATAAATGACAGAGGCCCAGGAATGGAGCCTTGTGGAACAACAAATAAAGTTATACCTGCTTAGATTTTTTTTCTCTAAATGGCAAATAAGTAGGTCTTAGTAGACAAAATTAAGTCATGTTTTTGCCAAATGGATGAAACAGATCATTATCAAATCATGTAGCATCCAAAGCCAACTTGTTGATCATTATTAAGGACAGAAAAAGAATTGGGACAGAAGTTCCCCTTTGTTTAACTTCCTTAGAAATACTTAAACTAACATTCTTGTTAGTTCATGTTGGTATTCTATTTGACCTCGATTGTGCTTCTCTATATATACCTGACAATGAAATTTAGCTATTCTTTTTCTTCCTGTATTTTAGTTTTGACATTCAGAAAAACATCCCACAGGGGTGCAGCGTTGGTGCAGGGGTTAAGTGCACAACCCATGTGGCTGGGTTGGAGTCTGGCCATGTTTCCAAAAATGAAACAAATAAGGGCCACTAGAGTCTTGATTTTACAAACATTCGTTTGCAAAATATTCCCACTGTACTTTACTTTTAAAGGCTGTTTCAGATAAAAGTTTTCCAGTTCCCAATTTTTTTCTAGTCTTACAGTGATTCACAAACTTTATAAATATCTTAAATCCTTAAATGGATCCGAGTGACAGAGTGGATTCAACTGATCTGTTGCTTATTTCTGTATTAATATTAAATGGTTATTCTTTTTGTGTATGTGTATGTGTGTGTTTGTGTGTGTGTGTTAAAAAAAGTAAAAAAGCTGAATAACCGTCTCAAGTACATCAGGAGCACTACTGATTTTTTTCTTTTGACGGTGGAGCTCACGCAAATACTTTGACAGTTTTTGTGATTATATTGAAGCAAAGCTTGTTTGGCTGTATTTGTCAAAATGAGGTGTGTGGATACTTCGCTTAGCAACTTAGAAGCTGTCTTTTAATATTGTGCCTGGCATCACACACCCAGTGCCAGTACCAAAATAGCTCAGGATGCCATCCTCGGAAAACCCATTAAATGCACACTCAACTAATCTTGCTGAGCTGCCTACCTACAAATCTGCCGGTGTTGTAGCTTATTCAAATTTACCCCATGAATATTTCATTTTTATTCTGAACTGCTATTCATCTTCAATTTAGACCCCTTATTGCTGACTGATACACAACATCAAAACCACACTACTCAAAATGCATGCAAAGAAAAAGTTGTTTAAAAAGAGGCAAAGACCCCAATGTGTGTTGCATGATTTACGCGAGTGACATCTGAGACCTAGTTAGACTGAATTTTTTATTTGGCTGGATTTGCTTCCAAATATCCTGAAGTGAGACACCACTTGCCAAAAAAATAGCCCAGTTTTTAAACTACTTTGTCTACTTTTCCTCTCAGAAGTCTTTGCGGAGGACACAGGAGGCAGGCCTTAAAGCCAAGATGACAGTTTTGAACTGAGAGAATTAAACAGAGGCAAGCTGGTGAATTTTTCATCAATGTCTGAGACTAGCTATGGAAAAAGCTTGATTCTGTCCAGGCTGTAAGGAGACCTCAGAGGCAAAGAGAGGGAGCAACAAGTGCAGATATCTGGCTCAATTAGCCACATAGTGCCCAGTAATCTCATCCCGTTAAAAACACAAGCAATGACCAAATTAACATGAGTGTTATGATAAGTAAAGTTTCTTTAGCTTCTAGATGTTCATATCACTTTTAGATAACTGTGTGGAGTTGCCTATTTTTTTTACTATTTCTATTATACAACTTCATCCCAAATGCACAGGTAAGACAGTGAGAGGGTTCAGCTTTATTTTAGTCTGCAGACTTTTTGCTTTAAAACTAATGTGCATAAAACAATCCTATTTAGAACAATTGCTGCCATGCATCAAAACCCTACCTGCATGGAGAAGGTTACTAAGTATATTGCACCTGAAAGAACTATTTTGAAATCCACAAATAGAGCGATAAGATGTTCAGTCATGTTGTAAAAGCTTCAGAATGCCCAAAAGTGTTTGGCAAGTAAAAAGATTGTCTTCCTGAGATTGTATTGGGGGAGAGTAGTCACCAGTGTAAAAAGAAGAGAAGAAGAAAGACAATTCTACTTCTGAGTTCTGTGGCCAAAAAGGTCCTTAGAACTGAGTTTTCAAAAGTAGGAACAGTTGATAGAGTTCTGTAAACAACGAGAAGATTTTGCAAAAGCTTTGCAAAATTGCAAAATTTTATTTACCAAGGAGGAAAAATTCCAAATTGACCTGGCCCTCTAGGAGAAAGCAATTGCCCCTCTTGTTAAAACATAAATTCCCTGTGATTAAACTAAACATATTTATTTAAAAAGTTGAGGTAAATTTTGCAATGTAAACCCAGTCCAGATTATCAGCAGACTTGAAGATAAATTGTTTATTTGAAAAAGTCTCTGAGGGCTAAAATATCCTGTAAAGCAGTGCATCCTTTAGAAAAAAATTAAAAAACTAAGTCATTTATATTTATCACACTTGAAAAGATTATAAGACTAAAAGTAGTTTTCCTCAACTGGAGTAAATGTGAAGTTATACTGAACCTGCTGAACAGGCTGATCATCGGAAATTACTCAAAGAGCCCCTTGATAAAAATGTTTCATCTTATTCTGTTATAACCTCTGGGCACCTTAACACTTAGAAACATTGGATTAAAGGATGATGACCCTTAACAAATTGGGACATCTCAGATGCATATCCACATGTTAGGATGAACTAGTCAGTGTCCAGACATTGGTCCAACTGAGATTAATGAAAACAACTAACTGATGCTAACTGCTGCTCACAGATGATCCCCATCCAACCTGACTGACCTTGAGCTATTTCGAAAAGGAAATAAGTAAGACTTCCAGTCTCCTTGTGGCCAAAGTTGGTGGAGACATGACCCATACACTTTCTGCAGATAAAGGAAGGAGAACACTGATTATCTTTGGCTGGATGTTACTGCAGATGTCCAAGTGTGTCGAGCAGCCCCATCTACAGATGCATCAATTCTAAAACAGAAGTTGGAATGGTAGTAGGAGAGGTTTGTTTACCTCAGTTTTTTTAGATTTCATAACTCCACAAAGTGCAACTGAGAGAAAATGGATATAAATGCACGATACACTTACCAGATTTTTTTAAAGCATAAGGAATTATTTACCCACTTTATCGCTATACTATACTTAAAGTTGGTTTATTGCATACAATCTCACAAAACACTTAAAATTATGGCTGCTATGTGGTCTTTTAGTTTCAAATCCAGACTCCTTTATTGTTTTCATCAACAAAAGACAGTGTGAGATCTGAATAAGGATCAAAACATAAAAGAAAAGCATACATTTATTCGATAATGCTTCTTGCTGCCAGAATTTAGCTGTATTACTTCTACCAAACTGGTAGTGATGCAAGCTCTGTGCTCCTTGAGGTACCTCACCAAGCACTTAAAAAAACAAACAAACAAAAAAAAAAACTGCTTGTCACTCATTATTAATTATACCAACCAGAATAAAAGAACTCAGGTTTCCACAGAGCATGTTCCACGCCCTCCATCTGCTCTGACCTTTAAATGGCCCCCAACAATCACCACAAATAAAACGGACATGTTGCAAAGAGAAAAAAACAAAAAACCAAAACAGAGAATCCTTCCGGAACATTACTGAGTGAGTTTTTGATGAACAGCTTAAATGCCACAATCTGGTACAAACACATTCCAATATATCTGAATTTTATTGACTAGGGCACAAAGTCTTGGAAACTAATTCCCCTCAGGGTCCTTTCTAAGGGATTCTTCCTCTGATTAAGACGTGGAATTCCCATAGACAATCAATATGCTTTTTGTTTTCGACAGTTTGTTCCTTATTATCTCATCTCTTCTGCTGAGTAATGAAGCCGATCTCCCAAGGGCCTGTGAGTGGTAGAGTGATTGTGCCACAGTGATTTAATCTCAGTAGCAAATGCTGGAGTGTAAGTCACACTTATGAGACAGTCTGAGCAATCCTCAAGAAACCCTATGTTTCACCTCAGCAGTTTCACACCTATGTTAGCATGGGCAACAGATAGACAGTACAAAATACGTGCCTTTTTATTTTGTGTATGTTAAGCTTTTCTTTTTTTGCCCAGCTTGATTTGCAAATCTGTAAAAATGAAAAAAATACAGAAATCAACAACAAAATAAAAAGGTATTTCTCTCTATTCATAGCCTTACAGGATTTATGGTTGAAAAATCCTAGGAATGTTTGAATACTGGGGCAAAGGGATGCTTAGAGCAGACCACTGCCTAAAATTCATTACATAAGAGCCAAACAAAGAGTCACACAGTGGAGGGTTATGGCTCGGGGTCGGGTGACAACAGCATATGATTCATGGCTCGCTGTGCCCTTTTGTCATGTCCTCCTTGTAGAGGAACCATCCACTGCTTTTAGCCAGTGTTATTCCACAGCCTTCAGAGTTTTGCTCTCTGTCTGATGCGAGTGAACCGGCAATGTCATTTTCAGTGTCTTTTTCTTTCCATCCTATGCAGGATTAAAGAAAGAATATGTCTTATGTCACCACGAGATGTTATTTCAGTACACATTGTTGGGATGTTGCAGGCAAACAATAAACAGCACAGTGGATTTTTATGCACCTGTAGAGTTTTATTATGAAAGAAAATACATCTATATTTACTGATCTAAACATTCCTCTAAGGTTTGGATGTATGTTTAGGGTTGATGAATCTTCTACGCAGTGTCAGGTCTTGTAGCATCTAACGACTTTTACTCCAGGAATGTCCTACAGTATGTGCTCCACAGCAGGATGATACCACATCCATAGGTGGTATCATATCTCAAAGGATATGAATGTTTCTGCCAAATCCTGTGCTGGATTCTTTTTTCATTCAATTATAATAATTTTTATGACACTAGTGGGACTCAATTTTTCAAACTGAGAATTTTTGGGGTTGCATAATGGAACAGTTATTTGTGATGTTGCCTTGCAGCATCAAGGTCTTTGGTTCAAATCCTAGCTAGTGTGCTTTTAAATTGAACTTTCCCCAATCATGCCAATTCAGTTGTGTTCCCTCAGGATATTACGGCTTCCTCCCACCGTCCAAAAACATGACTGCTCTAGGTTGATTGGCTTCCCTAAACCTCTGATTTGTGCATAGTTGTGCATCTCTGCATTGCCCTGTGAATGACTGATGAACAGGGTCTCCCATGTCTAGGCCAATTACTGCTGGAAATCTGCACAAGGCATCCCTTACCCTGCAGGAATAAGTAGTTAGAGACAAGGGATAGACAAACAAGGGAATTTTTAGCATGTTACTTTTTTACCAGTCCAGTGTTTTAGATTTGGAGAAGCTAATAGATTTCATGCTGCGTGATATATGATTGACACGGTTAGTAAATATCCTTGTAAATGCCCAAGGGCATGTCCAAACATGGCACGCAGTTGCTTTTTCAAAGACAGTACATGCACGTACACTGATCTCAATATAGAATCAAAGTTAAAGCTGAAATGACACTACAGTAGAGAGAGAAAGTTTAGTCTGCATGTTAGTTTCCCCTTCTTTGCAGAAAAGAGAATGAAGGGGGGGGGGGGGGGGGGTTACATCAAAC
>JAUZNJ010044652.1:0-32706 GCA_034780135.1 Jordanella pulchra | reverse complement strand
AGGGGGTCTGAACCTCTGCAGGGTCCAATGAAACCTGCAGACTATCAGGGACTGTAGAGAGAAACGTGCTGCTTGGTGTCAGATTTTTAATTTATTGTTACTTATTTCAGATTAAAGTTATTTTAAGTTTTTCTTGAATTAAAAGAAGCCACTAACAACATTGTAAATGTGTTTTCCAACTAACACAAGTAGAGATTGAATATTGTCTTTTAGATTTCAGACTTTTTTTAACTAGCTGGTTCATTTTCACAGATTTTTTGTATTTATTATTATTATTATTTTTGTCTGATTTAAATTAAATTGAATTTTCCTTTATTAAACGATGGGCACCAACGACTTTATCCACATTTAGACTTTATCTGTTTTAACATAAAGCTTAAATGAATATAAATGTATTTTTTATGATCTGTAGATACCGCAGATGGAGAAACGGAGGAAGCGGATTCATCCAGACCCACTGGGGTTAAATTAAAGGAACAGTCCAACCTAAAAATAGCCCATCTTCGTGTCTCAGGTGTGGGATCCTTTCTTCTCATTAACAGTCGTCCGTGGGAGCCTCGCGGCAGTCTCGTGTCCCACCTGAGCTCGTGTCAGTCAGGATATCAACCGAGCCCGCGCGTCCGTCGTATCGCACCACCTGCTCGCGCGCACGGCGGCCGTTTTACCGCAGTGCATCTGCAGCATCCTGCGGTGCCGCTGTGGCGTCAGAGACAAAAGCCTCCGAGCGGCTCTGGCCTTCCTTCCCGGCCTGCCTGCGATGCCAGCGCGGCGGAACCGTCGCTTCCAGGAGCAGGGGGTCCTCAGATAGGTCCGGGCAGGAGAGGACACCGTATTTGGGCTTTTCTTCTTCCACAGCTTCAGGACGGGAGGCCTGTGACTGAGCACAGCTGCCGTCTTATCCAGGATCCTTTCTATTAGACCCGCCTGCGGTCTGTGTTCCATCCAGTAGCATCGCACAGGTAGCCATCCAAGCCCCCAGAGCATGATCAGACCTGTTTATGCATTAGCATGTGAGTGTTGTGCAGTGATCAGTAGCTGTGGCATGTTGCACATTTAAAGGTCCGTTTGTTTGGCTCTAATGACCCTCTGAGACCTCAGGGACAAAGCAAGGCTCAGGGTGTGGATGTGGAGGACACTGTGAGGCTGCGGATATCCAGAGAAATCCACTGGAAGTGGATTCAAGCAGAACTGAACCGAGTCCCAAACAGCAATAATTTTAGTTCAAGGCACAGGAACCGGCTGGAAGCCAAAGATCAGTGGACCCACTGAGGGCCTGGAACCAGTTTGCACTTTACTTTGCATGTTTAGCCGCTGCAGTAGCTGCAAGGCTCCCTGCCTGCACCTCATTTATAATCCACGGATAAGCTTTGCTCTTTACATCAAGTCCTACAGCAGTCAGTAGATCCAGGTTAAAGGAGCTGGGTTACCATGGCCCCCGTAGCCCCCCTGCTGCTCATCTCTCTGCTCTGCGGCCTGTTTGGTGAGTTCTGCTCTGTTCTGGACATCATTTGCTCTTGTTTTCCTCTGCATCATAAGTCCTGCCTCTGTCCTCGTTCTGTAAACAGTGGACCGGGGTGAAGGCGCCTGTGCAGAGGTGGACTCCGACACTGAGGCCGTGGCGGGCAAAGGTTTCAAACTGGGCTGCATCTCCTGCAAAAGGAGGAGTGAGGTGGAGGGATTCGCCACCGTGGAGTGGTACTTCATGCCTTCTGGGGAATCCGACTTTAGTCTCGTGAGTCCAGAGCCAACTCAGTGTGTTTTTATCTCAAAGGAAAACAGAAGACAACTATCAGGGAGAGTTTTGCAACAGGACTTAAATAACTTAACTTATGCATTTTACTAATAGTTAGAATTACATTTTCTTTAGTTTCTTTACACCTCCTCTCTCCAAACATTCTGTAACCTTGCAGATGTGAGGTCTAAGTAAAAACTTTTAGAAAGTAAATAAAACATAAGGGCTTCAATAGGAAATGGATTTTTCCAACACAAGCATCAGAAATCAGGTATTTGGCTCTGAGATAATTCATAGAGTCATTAGTTTAAAACCCAGCGGGTCTCGGCTTGTTGTGGTGAAACTTTATGAAAGTCAAAGAAAAACTGAGGAGAAATAGTGAAAAAAAAGCAAACTGTCTGCAGCAGATGCATAACGTCCAATATTTCAATATGTTTACTTTTTTGTCTCCAGCGACTTTATTTTATCTCTTTTTAAGTCTTGATTCCCATTTTGAGGTTAAAACGTCTTTATATTGAAAAGACACCAAAAACTATGAGTCTGGCTTCTGTTTAAACATTGGAAAAGATAAGATTGATAGTTGGGGTTAATAAACTGGGCAAAGCTAGTCAGGGTTTAGACCTCATTTAGAGAGGAAACCTGTCAGTGGCTGCGGCTGCTTCTCATGTCTGGATCAGTTTGACGCTGATGAAGCTCCACCTGTGCTGAACGCCTAGATCTACAGCTACAATGAGAACGGCCCCACCATCGAGCACGACCAGTTCATGGAGCGCATCGACTGGAACGGCAGCAAGAGAAGCAAGGACATCCAGGACGCCTCCATCTACCTGTTCAACGTCACCTTCAACGACTCGGGCACCTACCGCTGCTTCTTCTACCGCACCCTGACCTACGTCAACTACGAGTACCAAGACGAGATCAACAAGGTGGTGCACCTGACCGTGGTGGCCAAAGGTAAGGCGTGCCACGCAGTCAGGAAGCGTTCAGCGAGTTCAGCTTCTGTAGGCGCTCTGTTACGGCTCGGGTTTCAGATTTATGGGGAAATTCTAGAGGAATCCAACAGTTTCACCCAAAAAGCCTGAAGTAAGAATCTACAACGGAGCTTGTTGGGGGCCGTTTACAGAGTTCATGTGGCCCCAAACAGCAACTGAAGAAGGGTGGATCTGTGTTACTGTGGCGTTCAGGAATTTAAAGGTGTTAGGCGCTGGCTTCCCTGACGCATTCATGCAGTAATCATCATTAAACACCAATGATATCACTTTCTTAAATGTTATTTGTCAAGTTTTATGAATGCATACATTTCAAATTACATTTTAAAGATCATAATGAATACGTTAGAGATGAACACCTGGAAAGTGGGCGGGGTTTACGGCTGTGCTGATGGGCGGAGCTAAAGGTCTGTAGCTGAACCAGATGGATGGCATCATGGAAAATACATAATAAATCAAAGAGAAGATAAACTCTCCTTTGCATCCTATGTACTGTTTAAATGAAGCATCTCACCGTTAGTTTGGTTATTTCTATTAATAATAACTTCTGTAAAACACTTTGAATCTAATTAAACAGAAATTTGAAAAACTAAAATGTGAATACATTTTATTTAAAAAAATAAAACAATTTGAATAAATTAAATTTGAGAAAAGCCAAGTAAAAAAAAACACTGATTAGGAAGTTCAGTGTTTTATTTCTGGGTTTCACTTTCACTTTAATTTCCATTTACAAAACGTGAACTTTTCAACAATAATGGGACAACATTCAGTCCATAATTAATCAAAATCAGATATTAATTAAAAAAAACTCTGGTTGCACATAATTATTCTTTGTACATTGATAATATGCAATAATGCTTTTATATAAATATATACAAAAACATGGACAGAAAAAGGATTAAACTGACCTCTAGTGGTGGTGTGCGTTACTGCAACCACTACTAGCTAACAGTAAAATAGAATTTTTGACCAGAACAGCTAAGTGCGCCACCTAATGGCTGGGAGTAGTTGAAATTTTAGCAGTGTCCCTTGAGTTTAAAGAACCTGATGGTTTTGGTTGATTTTGATTTTGGTAAAATCCTGATCTGTTGGATTCAACTACAGTTCTGCTTCCAGAGGCTGTGAAAGATGAATAGCGATGAGGTCATGAATCTAACTGTGGTGAAACAAGGTCAGATGCTAAAAAAAAATAAACGTTTAACTTTGTTTTTGTACTGTATTCCTGCAAAAAGACAAGAATAACGAAAGGAATAACCTTCTATAGCCCCATTGCCTTCATGCTGTCCTCTGAGGCTACATGCTAGCCAGCACTTCTTGTATGAAAAAGCCTCCTGCTCTGTCAGCCGTTAGCAGAACACAGCCGCACTAATGGATGCAGATTGACCTAAAGCTTGATCAGCAGCTGCAGACTTCCACAGGGTCAGCAATCTGACTGCAAATGTTTCCTCTGCGCTCTGACAGTAGTTGGCTCTGGTTTGTGTGCTAGCGGCCGTTTCCCTGCAGCAGACAGAGAATCGTTTCCTGCTTTTTAGCTAAAAACTGAATAAGGAAGTGTTGGAAATAGCTGTTGTTCGAAAGCAGAGTATCCAGTCTTCTAGAGTTTCTGAATCTGAAGAGATCTCCCATCAGGAGAAGGTGTTTAGATGTTTAACGCCTTAATAAAGACATCAAACGTTAATATTTCCAGCACTAAATCAGATCCATGTGGAGCATTTTCCTCTTATTATTACGTGTTCAGTATGAAACTTTTGCAGACCTGCGACACATTAAATATTTTAGGGATCCCATTATTTAATGCTTCCTTTTATGTTTAACTAGAGGTGGGCGGATCGATCCTGGTACCAATAACATCAATATTTTTACCGATATTGAACAGTTCTTGTGTAAACTGATCAATATTTTTCTCCTTCCTGTCAGCGTCAGCAGATTCACCAACATCTCTCTGTCTGTTTCACAGTCTGGGATTTACTCTGTTAACTCTGCAACTGCGGTTCCTCAGACGCGATTGTTAGCCAGAGCTCGTAGCTGATCCTTGTCACGAGCCGCTCAACAAAAACAAAACAAAAAAAAAACAACAAACATCAGCCTCAATTAACTTTGACTTAAGAGCTAAATGATGAAACGCGTTAAAATGTCTTGGGAAAAAACGGCGGCCATGAGGACAGAGTAGTTTCCTGACCAGACGGGGTTGTTTCTAACGTAAAGCAGAAACTTTACTGTTATGGTGGATTAACTCACAGGTCCCGCAGAAAACTCGCAGCTTCTGCGTCCACTTTGAAGCCCCGCCCCCTCACAAACCGTTTCCAGCTAGTAAAAGTTACGCCTATCGTTTTATCCTGGTTTGTCACACAGACGTAAAACACGTGGGCTGACAGGTTTGTCCCATTTCAGCAACCATAGTCACATAGAGACGAGCCAATATGGCGCCCTCTGGTGCGTCGAACTGGAAATATGTATTTATGAACTGATTCAAAGATACAAGAACTCATTCTATGTTATTAGACTTCTGAAGAACTTGCATTTATGAAAGGAATTTTTACTAATTTAAAGACAGAAGAAGTTCCTTTAATGTTTCGTTGATTAATTGTAATAATAAAGTAAATATAACAAAAGCACCAAAAGGTTGATGTTACATTCAGCTAAGTATCTGCCTCAATATTCCTGGGATATAATATAATTGATCTTACATCTTTATTTATTATATGAGTGGAAAACTATAAACATTATTTGACTTTTTTCCTAACTCAAAAATATTTTTGTTTTGAACATTTAAATGATCCAGTTTTTCTGTTTATCATCATCAAACCCAAGTAAAGTAACGGCTTTGTGGTTTTATTTTTGTCCACAGTTTTAGTCTTTTCTCTACAAAAAGAACAAAAAACTCTTTGTTCCAAAAATGTTGCTCTGTATTTTTTTTCTTTTAGTTTAAAATGTAGAAAGAAATTCTTAAATAATTCATAGAAATCTTCTCCAGCTTTTAATCTGAGTTAGCATGTTGTGCTCTGTGAGCGGCACCACCCTGCAGGATGACATCTCTGAGCCTCCGTCTCCGGTTTCATCGCAGCTGCTGCTCACTGGAGACGACAAAGCAAAGCCAGCCGAGTTCCTCACAACTGAAAACCAAGAAAAAACGGGGGCAGTTATGTTTTATACAACAAACCACAGATCAGAGCTTCCTCTGAGTTCAGTTACCATGGCAACATAGACACTCAGATGGATTTGATCTGTTTTCCTAAAAATATCGTCCCTGTTTGGTAAATAACAGCAGCAAAGCTCAACATGTCTCTGAACAGCACTGGGTGAAAGTGGGGAGAAAAACCCAGATCCAACAGAACCTTTGTTGGAAGAACGGCGGCAGATCATCTGCAAATAAACGCCACTGGTCTCGTCACCTTTAGATCCGGTTTGGTTTTTTTTCAGGTTTCTTGCAAAGAGTCTGATATGGTTTGTGTGTTTCTGCCTGCAGCCAACAGAACCACAGCTTCCATCGTGTCGGAGGTCATGATGTACGTGTCCATCATCGGGCTGCAGGTCTGGCTGCTCATAGAGATGATTTACTGCTACAGAAAGATCGCGGCGGCCGGGGAGGAGGCCCTACGGGAGGCAGCGTGAGTGTTTCCATTAAACCTGCAGAAAGTTCACCTTTTTTTAGACATAGTTTGGAGGTTGTTGTTGAAGGTGGGAATCACAGCAGCTTCTCTGCTGCTGGTTGTGTTTCAGCTGATGTTTAAACATGTTTTATTTTTTATTTTTGGGTCATTCACGGGGCCCATCACAGTTTATACAGGGTCCTTGGGCAGAATAAGATCTGAGCAGATATTGTTCCAAATTCGGGGGAATCTGTTTGAGGATTTAATTTGCTAAACTTAAAGGAATCAGGAAAGATTTAGTGATAAACGAACTGTTAAAGAACAAATAAAATAAAATAAACAAATAAAATATAAAACTTCTGGAAGCAAATTAAAATATTTCATGCAAATAATACAACTCTACGATTTTTCTGTTTATCATTCATCTTAAATCTTATCAGCTCTCCGGTTCTCAACAAACAAACATTTAGAAACATTCAGGTCTGTGTGTGTGGGAGGCCCCTGATGGTGCAGGGGCCCTAAGCAGTTTGCTCCTTTATTTCATGATTCATGTTTCTGTGGCTCTTATTAGAAACTAAAGTCGTCATTTAAATAAAAGGTCAAATGTAACCAAGTTTTTTCCTAATATCTGAGAACCGAGGATGTCCTAAAATGTACACGGTACAGGAAGGGTTAATGATCTCACATTTTGTTTTGGTTTAGAGCTCAACAGCGCCGCCTAGTGGGGAAAATTCACTTATAATTCCTTTTAAATGTCCTCCAATCCAGTCAATTTATCAATTTACCTTCATCAGATTTTATAGGTTGGATTCATTTTATCGCCTCAGAAACAAGATTTTATTTCCTCCAATTTAACATAATTTAGTTTTCCTCATATTTATTTCATTGTCTTAGTTTTTATTTCATTACATTTAATATTTTGTTGCCGGCATAGAAAAAACTAATATTGTTGCATTTGTCTGAATATTTAAGGCAGAAAATGTTTAAAAATGAAAACCAACAGAATGTGAAGAAAATTTCCCGAAGGGAGTAATCCCAAGGGATTAATAAAGTTAAGTCTAAGAAAAAAACGTGTCTGTTGTGTCAAAGACACCAGAACCTTTATGTTTACCATAAATACCGTCCACGTGAAACTTGTCAGCTTTAAAAATGGCCTCATCTTCCCTCTGACTGAAACACCGGTTCTGTTATTGCATCATGTGTGCTGATTTCTGACGTTTGTTTTTCTCATTTTTCCTGCAGGAATGCGGAGTATTTAGCGATAGCCTCGGAGAGTAAAGATAACTGTGCAGGTGTGCAGGTCGGAGAATAACACAGGTGAGATCTCATCCTGAACGTCCTGCTCATCAAATGCAACAATGCAAACTATGAGGATTTATTCCATGGTTGCTTATATTCTGTGGCGTTTTAGTGTCAAACCTCCTGTCTGCTGCCTGGTTGCTGATAGTTTAAAAACAAAAATTCTACACAAAATTTCGAATAAAACGAGAATCAAAGATAAAAACTTTAACATGATTCAACATTTATTTGCAGTTGTTTGAAACAGGTTCATTTAGAACAGCTTGGAGTTGATGTCTGCGTACTCTGTGGCTCCATAAAGTCCTTCAAGCTTTTAAAGAAAATTAAATCCACATTTTCCAGATAAAACAGGAAGTTTAATTCCAGCTCCTCTGGTTTCTGATATAATAAAATGCAGCTGTGGTTCTGGTGTCTCCGTCTTCAGGCTTCCTCCCTGGACTGAAACCTTCCCTTCAAACGCTGAACTGCATGTCGACATCCTGACCAAACCTCCGCGTTCATCTCCAGCACCCGTTAGACCTCCTGGACGAACTGGAGCCGAGCAACACGGACAGCATGGAACCAGCACTGTATATAGTCTTGTGCTTGTTGAAGCATGTTGTGCACTCGTGATAGAACCCATTATGCATTCACGTATACAGGTCCATATGTAGTCACATCGGAGAGCTTTTTACCGACCCGCCTCAGACGCGTTGGATACGGATCGTCACTGATTTATGAACTGTACTTCCACTCTAGCCCTCGGTTCTACACTCGGATGTTAATAAACGTGGTATTTAGAACCTCAGTCTGGGTCCTGGTTCCTTTGAAACTCTTTAGTAGTTTTATCCATAACTCACCTGATTATGAAACTTTAAGATTTTATCAGATGTTGGTTTTTAGTTCTTCATATTCAGAATTTTTTGGGGGTTTTTGGCAAATTTGAACTCTACATTTTAAAGCGACGTTAAAAGAGAAAATAATGTCAACAGAAAAGTTTCTCTTAAAACCTATTTAGATTGTTTTGCAATAAAAGATAAAAACTAAACTAAACGGAGCTGCTGGCAGTGAAAACCCCGGATGTCTCTTTGCTGCAGGATGTTTCTAACTTGGCTCCCTCCTCCTCCTCTGCAGCGGGAGTTGAACCTTCAACCTCAGTTCTGCCTCTGCTTCAGGTTGACTGAAGGGTTTGTTGCTGTCATTTCAAGACAGGAGGCGTAGCCTGATAAAACCCTTCAAACAGGAGAGAAATGTTGCTGCTGGTGTCAAACAGGACGGTTGGCGCCCTGCAGCTAATAGAGGTCCAGCACATCTGGACTCCTCCTGATCTGATCCAGATGTTTTAAAGGCAGAGAAGGAGGAGACCCATCATCCAGTGGAGACTCAGAGATGGACTGAATGTTTTGCTGAAGCTTGACGGAGATGAAGCATAACTAACAGGAAGTAAAGGTCATTGCTCCCCCCCTCAGTAATCCTCACCCTGTCCCGCTTCTTCCCATCAGAATCCTGATTTCCTGCTCAAACCCGACAGATAAACTTTGATTAGATTCAGTTCCAGTTAAGTTTGCTGAAATTATTTCTGCAAAGCTTCAATCCACAACAACCAGGAAGTATTTAGAGAAGCTTTATTTTACCCAGAGTTCACCCGGAAACCGAGTGAAACGGCAACCAAACCAAAAGACCTGTAAGGAAAACCGGAGCGCTGCTGATGTGGAAGGAAAACAGAAACGGAGCGGATGCTGTCAGAGCTGTAAGACGCAGTCTGTGCCGGGGTACGGAGGCAGGCTGAGCTGGTACTTCCTCTCCAGGGCCGTCGGCACAAAGCGTCCCCCCAGGAAGTGGTAGCGGCCGCGGAACAAGGAGGCGGATTTCTTGGGCGCCGTCAGAGAGATGAGCGTGTCGGGCTGCAGGCCGTCAGCGCTGCCCTGCTCCACATCCCAGCCTTCAAAGGAAGAAGAACCGGGATCAGAACACGGAACATGAAGGTCAAAGGTCATCAGAGCAGAATCATCATGTAGGTCTTGGTGACGGCATTGTTTGCCGTTGGGTTTGAGGAGTGCTCTGGTTGTCATGGTGACGTACACTGCTCAGTATAGCTGCATGCTAATGAAGAAAACAGGCTAAAATATGAGGAATGGAGCAACTTCTAAGATAAACTGTTTCTCATCCGTTTAAAAACTGTTTTATGACACATTGATTTCAGAAATAATGTTTTCATTTATCCGAATAAAACTGAAAGTTTGTTCTCTGCTCTTTGCAACAACGGGTCACATCTGCAGCTAAAGCTTTGGTCCCAGTCAGACCTTTAGATGCCTGGAAGGCTGCAGACAGGAAGAGCTCAGCTACAGTCTATTTCCATCCAAAGTTGATGAAAAGAGGAAGAGAACAGCTGCTTCCAACAATCTGTGAGCCTCTGGATGAAAGAAGCAGAAACATCACTAAGACTCAGAGCTGACAGCTGTCAGCTTAGCGCCGGTGGTTAAGAGGAGCTCAGACTGAAGAGCAACATCGATTCGCACCGAGTGCTGAATAATTCAAATATCTAAAGTGAAGCCAATCGAAGGTAACATGGTGCAGCCTAAACATTCAAACGCATTAAAGAAAACTAAGAAACTAAGAACCAGCAAACGTCCAGAATAATAAATAAAAGTAGAGTGGCTCCAGTTTAAGGGAGATCCTGCTTCAAACCATCAGATCTGAACTCTGACCTGATGGGATGTCGATGCTGGCGATGGGGGCTGCGGTCTTCTTCAGGACGTCCAGGATGGAACCAAAAGGTTCTCGCACGGCTCCCTTAAAGCTGAAGCCGAAGATGGCGTCGATCACCAGGTTGTAAGCTTCATCGATGACCTCAGCCTGAGGAAACAGGATCCGGTTCATTCAGCGACGGTTAGCATCAGCTACTAAAAGCACAGACGACGGCTCGGATCCCACCTCTGGCATCTCGGTCAGGAAGGGGATCTCCATCTTCTCACACTGCGTGATCAGACCCTGGAACAGCGGTTTGTTGGGCCTCTTCGGGTAGAGGACGGTGGGCTCATAACCCTGCAGGAAGAACATTTGACTGCAGGATGAGAAACTCCTCCCCACCGCCACCCGAGACGCCTCCAGGACGCCTGAAGTTCTGTTCACTCACAAACAGCTTGAGGTGTCGAGCGCAGACCAGCCCGTCGCCGCCGTTGTTTCCTGGTCCACAGATCACCAGCAGAGAAGGTCTGGCTTTGACCAGAGACGAGAGCGGATACGCCTGCAGGAAGCAAAGCACAGAACTCAGAGCGCCAAAGAGAAACGGACCGAGCTCCTTTTACAGGTTGAATGAATGTAACCCATTTAAACAAACGTTAAAAACTCCAACAGGAATTTCCAGTAAAAGTGAATCCGTCACTGTGAGCCGCAGCAGAAAGAGGAGCTACTGAAGGAGATCAAAGGATGTTCGCTTTTTATTTCATTGTGTTTTGATTTTGTGATAAATGCTGATTCCCTTTTATTGCTTTTAGTTATTTTTTTATTTTTAGATATTCGAAATGTTTTTCAGAAATTAAACTTTATTGTTTATTGATGGACTCGGTCACATTATTTTGGAATTATTATACAAATTAAAAAAAATAATCTCTGGGACAATTTATCATCCAGCAAAAAGACCTGCTGGACGGACATCCAGGGTGTCGATAAACCGCCTCATCTTCACCTCAGAGAATGATGGCGTTTCCTAATCACACTGCCACCTGTGGCACCTGTGGTGTCTGGGTCGAGATGGATGTTGGTCGCTTCTGAGTTTCCACAAAACCCATCTTGAATATAATGCTTCAATTATCTGCTGGGTCAGACCCATACGATGGACGCCTTGATGTCACATCCGCCAAACAGCGCGGGAACTTCTGACCAGAAGTAAAATAGGCCAAAGGCTGATAGATGCATCGCTGCTGAACTACTGAGGTGTCACTCTGACCTTGTTTTTGTCGTAAGGGTCAAATAAAAAGGCTGTTTTGAAGATATTTTTAGTAAAAACTTGTATAACGTCTCTTTAATCTATCACAACTTTTATTGATACGTAGAATTAAAATGTTTAGATTCCCTTAAACCTTTTTTTTTAGAGCAAGACGCTGCATCCTGCAAGACCCTCAGACCAGGATGATCCAGGTGCTGCACACTGCAGCCCAGCTGCTCCCTGAATGACGACTTAAATGCTACATTGGAAAAGCTGCAGGGAATGATTTCCGGTTTAGAAAGAGTCTGACCCGTGTGATGGCGGTGGCACAGCTGAGTCCAGCCAGCTCCATCAGCTGATCCACGCTGAAGCCGTACTCACTGAAGAGCTCCTCGTCGATCTTCTGGGCCTCCTCCTGCCTGTGAGGAGTCCACAGCTCAGATCCACACCTTCAGCAGGCCGACAAACACAGCTTTACGACCTTACCCCAGGTACTTGATGCTCTGGGCCATCGTAGACGCTTCTCGGCTGCTCCAACAGTTCTTCCTGTGGCGGTCAGCTGCAGCAGACGCAGAACATGTCCCCGTCTGAGAGAGAGAGGCTGCAGCTCGCGAGGTCACCAGAAGGCCGATCCCAAGCAGAGCACGAACGTTCAACATCCAGAGACGGATACAAGCTGCTGGGAGGAGAAGATGGGCGAGAAGCAGAACATGGAGACGGTTATAAAGACATTTTCCTTAAACATTAAAGAGACACTGACACAGCAGGAGTCAAAGTTAAGCTTAGAGTCTGAAGAAGGAGCAGATATCGGAGATTCTGGTGATTTCATCTCATCTTCTATTCATCAGAGAAAATATATCAAAAAATATACCTTAAAATGCTCATAAACATCCGCGATAAAATGATTCAAAGTCTCTTTTACTTGATAACAAAGTCGTATAAATTAACCAGAAATAAAAACAAAATAACATCTTAATAAATGTTCAAATGAAGACACGGATCTTAAAGAATATTAACTGGTCAAATAAAATAAAATCTAATGTCAAAAAACTGCTCAAAATTGAGCAGAATACAGTTAATTAAGTAAAAATTAATAAACATTAAAACAAACTATTGATTTATTAGATTATTTAAAAACAGTTTGACTTTAAATTATCAGAAACTTATTTATTTATTTTTAATAAAAGCTGACTAAAATATGTAGTAGCTTAATCAGTTCGAGTAAAAAAATAAGAAAAATCACAAATTCAGTAATAATCATAATAATACCAAACTATGTGTAGTTAAATAATCAAATACAACCAACGCTTTAATTAAATTAAAATATGTCTGTAAATGTTCCTAAAAAAAATAACCATTTTCACATCCTGTTTTTAGAAAACATTTATTTCCTGTTTTAAATGCGTTTGTTGGGCTGAAGCTGCTAAAGTGTTCATGCTAACAGCCGTTAGCTACCTGCTGCTCTCTGACTTTAAACATTAATGAAGTTCGGTGACTAAATGTAGAAATTAATAATAAGTTCTGTAGTTTTTAAAACAAACTATAGACAAACCTAAAGCCTGGTGAAGATCCGAGAAGGTGAAGGTTAGCCAGTTAGCTCTCTGGTGGAGCAGAGTCCTTCCGGGAGTTTAAGGACTACAAAACAAAGTAAAAGCTGCCTTTTCAAATTAAAAGCGCCTCCAGTAAAAAGAAAAAGACATGACAGCTGGTTTCAACTCTGAATACCTTTAATATGTTTGTCCAGAGCTGGGTAGTAAATGATTACATTTACTCAATTACATTTACTTGAGTAACGTCTTGGAATAATTTACTCTAAGGAGTAGTTTTTCTTGCACTGTACTTCTTACTTTACGTGATATTCTTGTAAATTATCGCTCTTCTTACTCAAGGCTTAAAATTTCTGTCCCTTCTGAGTAAAATTCAAGATTAAATGAACATAAAGTAAACAGCAGATATTGTCAGTGGAAGTTGTTTACTCTGTCCTTTCACACGGTTCTCATCGTAAGGATTCGTTTCATTCGTTTAATGTTAAAAAGGGATTCGGAAAATTTATTTTGCGTAAATTTGTTCTTTTATAATCATGAAATGTATTTTTATTTTTAAGCATTTTAGTCTTTAAAATACCAGAACTTGCCCATAGTTTGTCTGTCTGTCTGCAACTGAGTGTTAAACTGATTTATGGCCTCACTTCCCAACAATGAGGTTAGAAAACACCATCAGCTTTTTACCATAGTCCACCAACCAACGCACCACCAAAAACAATTTATGATCCAAAAGCACCATAAGAAGAAGACTGGCATTATGAATATTCTGAAACAGCCGAGGTAAAGAGAAAATAAAATCTAGTGTTAAGGAGGATTTCATGCCTGGGGGGGGAATAAATCAATCTGTCCGAGCTTTTATTTCAGCTTCAACCATAAATGAATATTCAGTCAATTGTTTCCTGTATCAGGAAGGATTATTAATTAACTTGTTTAGGCTGTAAGTTAAACATAATTACTATGTTCCTCCTGTACATTTAATTATCATCCTCCTACACAGAAAAAATATTAAAGCCAAATTTTATTTAACTCATTAGTTATAAAAATAAATAACTACTTGTGACAGTGTGGGGTCCTGTTTCTATGACTGACCAAGCACCTTGGCTACTTGGCCAAAGGGAGATAGATCCCTTTGGCTGACTGGTGGACATGCGTGACTTTAACCCGGGGGTCTGGGGATGGAGTCCTGCCAGGGCCCTCTGTGGTGCACCTTCCCACACACTGAAAACAATGCAAATCTGAAACGGTTTTTATTTATTTTTAGATATGTCAGATTCAACTTATTTCTGTGAGTGTTGCAGATTTTATTTCATCCAACAAGCATCATTTTTTCCATTGTCTAATTAAACAGAGGAAATTCTTTATGTTAAGAAAACATTTAAAATATTTTTGTGAAGTTTTTTAATTGATATCAGAAAAAAAAGATCAACATTTTCTGCAGATCGGTATCCCAGTTTGAAAACAATTAAAACAAAGATTCAAATAAAAAACACAGGTTTTAAAACAATAGATAGTATTAAATTTAACAGCAAAAAAAGAAAAACTGAAACAGAATCAACTATAGAAAAAAAAAACAAAAACTGAAAGTTAAAAACATTCTTCTGTTAAAACTTAAAAGGTTCAAAAGAAAAACAGCTGGTTTATGTTTTCAAACAAAGCAAATGTAATCAAAAGCTAAATCCAAAGCATGCAGGGGTAAACAATAAAAAGAAATATACAAACTTTAATTCTTACTACCTGATAAAGGTATAAAAGTATAAAACGAACACTAGAAGCTAATATGGCCTAAAACTCATAGGATGAGAGAAACGGTTCTTCATGGATGGATGTTTTCACATGATGGGACAGCTCTCCATCCTGGATCCAGTCTGGAAGGAAAAGGTTGAAACAGTCAGAAAGAGCCTTCAGAGGCGCCGCTGTCCTCGTTTCTACTGAGGAGCCACCATCCGGATGGAAAACTGCCTCAAACGGAGCAGAAACTGAGGGAAATCGTGTTCCGGAGGCCTTCAGACGCAGGCCAGGTGGTTTACCTTGCGAGGAGTGCTGGTGCTGAACAGGTATGAATGCGGCACTAATCCCTCGGAGATTCCTCCGCTGCGGAACGAGCGCGACGCAGACGACACGGAGCAGTTGCTGGACTTGTCTGACGGGAGTCCGCAGGAGCCGCAGACCACCGTTCGGCTGCGCAGGTTATATTCACCGTCTGCGCAGGTGCTGTGAGCCACCTGCTGGAGACGGCAGGGAATTGAACCGAGGCAGGGCAAGCTGACCTACTGCCTTGCTCACTAAAACGTTGGAAGGTTGGTGGTCGTGTTTAGAGATTAGTGTGTTTTTAGATGTGAGTCCTCTTACCATGTCTTCATCTTCATCTTCAAACTGGGTGCGAGTCACCTTCCTCATGGCCATCTCCTGAAAAACACCCGCTGTCATCAACTTCCTGTTTTACATGGACTCAGAAGCTTCACAGTCACCTGCAGACCGACTCCATTGATCTTCCAGGTGTGTTTGGTTCAAACCAAGCCCTGGTTTCAGTACCTCTCCGCTGGCACTAATCAGCGTGGTCTGGAACTGGTCTCCGCTTCCCCAGGAAGGCTGAGTCTTCCACACCAGGTCTGAAGGAGGATTGTGGACCCCCCCAGCATTAGAGGCCCAGATCTGACCACAGACAACAGGACAGCTCAAACATCTGACAGCTGGTTTGCTGCTGGGTTTGTAAGGCGTGAAGAAGCTGCTAACCGTGACTCTTTGACCGGCCTTCAGGGTGAACTTAGCTGGAAACTTGAAGATGATGGGAGAGCTGGATCCAATCTGCCGCTTCAGCTGCCAGTTCCCCAAATTCTGATCCTACAGGAGGAACATAAAGCATCAGGGATGAACGGAGGCAGACAGCAGTCAGTCTGAGAACCACCACCAGGGGGCAGTATGTTCAAACACAGGCTGAAGGAAACAACTAAACGCGGTTTGTTGATCTTAAGGTAGAAAAGTGAAGGAGTTTGGAGCAGGTCTATTGCTGAAGATGTGTTGGAGGAGATTTAAAGCTCCTGATATCCAGAGGAGCATAGATCCAGTTAGAGTTTAACAAACTTCCTCACCATCACATGGTAGCTAAATATAAACACTCAGTTCCTCCACTTCAGTGGCTTTTTTGGTCCTCGTACTTTATTTGCGTATTTTTACTTTTACTCCCTAGATTTGACTTCTATAGGTATTATAAATAAATAAAACAGGATGGATCCCTTCAGATGCTAATCTGTGGATTTCCCACCTGTGGAGACGTCCTCACCTCATCTGCTTTGTTGCTGAGGCGGACATATTTCCCCTCCAGATCCACCTCGTCCACGGTGACGCGGCCGCTGGCCGAGGCCTGCTGGGTGATGCGAGTTCGGGCCACAGCTCCGCCTGTGAAGCTGGACGCCTCGCTGTCAGTGTCGTTGGGGCGGCGCCTCTTGGCGGGGGAGCTGCGAGCGCTGCCGTGGATCGAGCGGGAGTGACCTATGGAGGTGGAGGAGCGACTCCCTGTCACTCTGGTGGGGGGAGGGCTGGGGGAGAGGCGCAGCCTGCAGGGAATGAAGAGGATGAAGAAACTGGAGAATAGTTTCAAATGGTCTGAGTGGCTGAAAGCGTACCTCTCCTCCTCTCCCTCCAGCAGCTTCCTGTAGGCACAGATCTCCATGTCCAGAGCCAGCTTCACATCCAGGAGCTCCTGGTACTCATCCAGCTGCTGCTGCATCCGCTGCCTCATCTCCGCCATCTCCCGGTCCTTCTCCCCCAGCAGGCGGCGGGTGGTGTCCCGCTCCCGGGACAGAGCGTCCTCCAGCTCCCTCAGCTTCGCCTCGCGAGCTGCCAGCTGGACCAGAGAGTCGGAGATGATTCAGGGTGTAGATCAAACTGGCGAGGTTTTGTGTTTTATATTTTCTATATTTTTAAGGTGATTCCAAGTTTTTATTCTGATTATTTTTATTGTGATTGAGACCAAAACCAATTCTGTGGAAAACGTTCATAAAAGCAGAACCATGGAGGTCAGATTGGACCAAACTGGAGGCAGATGACCCAGAATGACCCAGTGGTCTGCGCTGTAAGGGTTGGACGATGGTTTGACTCTGAGCGTGAAATGTTCTGCTGTCAGAACCTGTTTCTGCAGCTGGCTCAGCTGAGCAGATGTGGACTCCAGGCGGATCCGTGTCTGCTGCAGCTCCTCGTGTGCAGCTCCCACCAGGTGGCTGCTCCTGTCCGCCGACTGACGGGCGCTCTCCAGCTGCCAGAGGGAAACAAGATGGTGGATCAGTTAGAAACAGACAGAGGCTCAACCAAACCCTCCTACTCTGATCTTTATGCTCCAGCTCAGATTTTAGGGCTTGTGTATCTGGAAATAATCCCATCATGCTGAGGTTTTATTTCTGAGCAGGTTCCCCTACAGGCAGAGGTCCGGGTTCTAACTGGACCTTGGTTCTGGTCTTCTTAAACCATTCTGTTGTAGATCAGCTGTGCTCTTTGGTTTCTGCTTGATGACCCGGTTTGGACGGGCTTCATTATCCTGACATTTATCTCTAGAAGCCTGTTGTCTGCAGAGGAGCTCAGCAGGTTCTGGTTCAGCTTCACGTTTGTCTCTAACGATCTACCTTTGCATTGTAGGTCTTTTCAATCTCCTCCTTGTAGAGTTTAATCTGCAGCTCATGCTGACTCCGCATCTCTGCCAGAGCTTCCGACAGTTTGCTCTCAAACTCCTGCTGGTGGCCGCTATCCAGCTCCACCATCCGGGACTCGTGGCGCCGTTTTGTCTCCCGCAGCTCCTGGTAAAGGTGAGAAAAAGAGACATAAATCTCTGCTGAGCTCGTTCTTAAGCGTTTATCTGTGACAAGAACATCTTGGAGGAAGCTGGACCTCAGAGTGAAGGTTCTTCTGAAACTCCAGCTCCTCTTTGAGAGTCTGGATCCGGTTCTCTCCATCCACCCTCCGCAGCATCTCGTCCTGCAGCTGCTTCTTGGCGTCTCCTAAACTGGCCTCCAGCTACGACAGAAGAAGGAGAAAGAAACAAAGGATAGAGGAGGATCAGAAGGTTCTGGTTTTGGTTCAGTAATGATGTCAGATCCAGATGTCCGGTCTTACCTTAGCGACCTGGGCCTTCAGGTCCCGGTTCTCCACATCCAGGTTCCGTTTCTCTCCCAGAGCGGTCGTCAGAGAGGCGTCCTTGGAGTTCAGGAGAGCCTCCAGGTCTTTGAGCCTCTGCAAGGCTGCTGCCAGATCAGACTCCTTCTTGGTGTTCCTGCAGAGACACAAAGATCCGTGAGTCCATTTCAGTCCAGAATGACCCGGAGGAGCCAGCAGAACCAGAACCAGAACTGTGTTTCTCCTCATTCATTCCCTATGGGCCAGTAGTTTCAACCATTAGATGAGATCAATACATTTATTCTGCAACAATAATCAAAATAACATCCCAGCTACTCGCCGTCTGCCTATAAAGACTCATCTAAGAACAGATGCTGCGTATTAATTTCTATCCAGGCTCCTCAACATTACAGAACAATCATTTTCCAAATCTATGAAAGTCAACAGCAAACAGGATACACTGTTTACACTGTTTGGTTTTAGAAAGGAGTGAAACATAAAGTCTGATGAGAGTCGTTCTTAAGGCTCCAAAACATTTACGTGAGACAGATATCATTAATCAATCAATCTGATGTTCTGAGATTGAAAAATCCCAGTGTGACTAATCCAGGATTATTTCTGGCTCAGTTAAACATAGTTAGCTCAGTTAAACAGATAAACACAGACAGTACATTTCATCTTTACAGAGGAAAATAGAGAAATGAGGCACAAGCAGATTAAAGCAAAATCACTATTTTATTTATTTTATATTTTAATTTGATGTTTCCCTCCAGGGTTTCATTGTTATTGTGACCAGAGTCCATCATTCATGACTTTACTGGTACTGTTGGCTGGAAAAGGCCTGGATCTGAGCTGTGACTCTCTTCCTCCTTCTGTGTGCCTGAAAATCCTACTTTAAGCGTATTATCGCCACCTAGAGGCTGGAGGGAGACAGTCAGTGTCTTATTCCTGTTAAATGTAACTTCAAAGCCCTATTTTAAAGTAAATTTAAACAAATCTTTTTTCTTTCACGTCCTTTTTTCTTGGCTGGAGGTCGTTAATGTTAAAGTTCTCAGTCTAACTGCTGCTGTGGAAAATACTGGTGGAAAAAAACAGGATAAAATGAATTGAAAGAGTAAAATATCAAAACTTTTATTAGGACTGTTAAATAGCCAAATCTGCTTTTAAAAAAACACCCAAAACTGTGTTTTATTTTTGAACTGATTTAATCTATTGTTTGAATTAAACACAGATTGTCTAAAGTTATCATTAATGTCGAGGTCTTTATGTTTTTAAAGTCATATAAAAGCAAATAACTACAAACAGATCCCTTTTTAACCCACAGGCCTCTGGCAGAGGGTGGAGGGAGGAGCCCGCCCAGCCCCCCCCCAGCTCCGCCCCTGTGCAACAGAACCTGAGGAAAGCCTTTGGTGCAGATGACTCACAGCACAAGAAGCTGGTCCCCGTGAATCTGGTAACCACAAGCCACGGCCGCTGGTGTTTGGTTGCCATGGCAACGCCTTGGCCATACCCAAAACACTCAAGTTTTTTCCACTAAATATTTATGGAAAATTCAAGGAGGAAAAAGTTTAGCGGGAGACTCTGCCACGTATATAACGATGGTGGTGAAGGAGGAGGACGAGGAAAGAGTTAGTCAGACGGGGGGGGGGGTCAGCTCCTAAAAAAGAGCTGATGAGCAACTCGGCCTCTGAAGCTGCTTCTTACGACCATTTAGAAGAGCTTCAGTGAGAGACGGGATATATATATATATACATTTATATAAGATAAAAAATGTGTTCCTAGTTTGTTTTAGTTCCTTTTTTATTTATTTGCTGCATTTATGGACTAAATATTAACATCTGTGTGTAGAAATGACTTCGGTCAGTTGAAAGAAAATTAGAATAAAAGTTTCCCAAAGAAGAATTCAGGATTGACTTCCACCTGCAAGGCGAAGTGAAATCCTTTCTTTACAGACGTTTGCATCCAAGGAACCAAACATCAGACGGTTTCTGATTTCTCTGGAGAAAACCTTCAGGCGCTCATGGTGTCCCATGATCGGCTGATAAATGCTCCTCTGTCTCGTGAACAATTTGTCATGTTCACAGCAGTTTTGTATCTCTGAGTTTATTTGTTTGTTTCTCATTTTTCTGTCATAAAGAAGCAGAAATATTTGTTTGAAATCACAGTTGCAGCAAATCAGATGTTTCTGCAGCAGGTTCTGGGAATGTTGGAGCGGTTCTGGACCCGACTGTAGGTCACTTAGTGTTTCAATCCACAGTTTCAGGTCTGATTATTAAACTATGACTGTTTCCTACAGGCAGGGGTGCGTTTCACAAATTGATGGCCCCTGGCTTAAGGGGGCACCTTAAAATAAAAGGTTAAAATCAATTTGATGCTCTGAGGTTGGAGTTGATTTTAAAGGCAGAGTTCAGGTGTCTGAAACCTTCGGTGTTTGGACCATCTGCGCTTAGCAGTGACTAAAACTGATAAAGATCTAACTAATGTTTTAAATATAGCATAATAATAAATACTAGTCATAAAATAGATCTTTTCTCTCTGACATTAGCTTGGAAATTGTATTTTTATTTGACATCATTTTCATAAATAACATCCTATAGAAAAACATCTATGCTTCGTCTCTAACAAATGTTTTATAGTTTTCCTAAATTTTAAACCTAAAAATATAAAAAGAAACGTTTGTCGTTTAAAACGGAAACAGGTTTCGTATAGAAGTGATTTTATAAGAATAATAGGTTTTATTTTTGGCTCAGGACTACTTTTTTTCAGTTAGACTCAGGATAAAATGGCTCTTTGGGTTTTAAAGGCTGCAGACCTCCAGCTTAGTTCCTCAGGCGTCTCTGAACTCAACATCCAAGATGGCTGCTCTATGCGAACACTGAGGGAAGCCTCAGTGATTTCAATGTCGGGGGTCCTGGGGTGCTGCTGGTTCCCGCCTGGATTTTTTCCTGTTTTTAGAGTCGGAATCTAAGAATCGAAGGACTTCATTCAGTTAACCTGCATGTTTTGGATCCATTCTGCAGCGACCAGAAGTCGTACAATCCTGCATCTGACGGACGGTGCACAGGTACCATCACTGTTTCCTGACACGTGTTCCGGTCCATAAACCCACCTGGCTTTCAGCTCCTTGTGCTCCTCCCTCACTTTGCCCAGCTCCAGCTGCAGTCTCGCTCGCTCTTTGGCCACCGAGTCCAGAGTCTGACGGGCGTCGGCCAGCTCCGTCTCGTAGGCGGCCTTCAGACCCGTCAGCTCCCGGCTCACCTCGGTCTCGGACTCGGTGATGCGCATGCGCAGGCCGGCGTTCTCCGCCTCCAGAGAGCGCACTTTGTCGATGTAAACGGCCAGGCGGTCGTTGAGGTTGCAGAGGTCCTCCTTCTCCTGGAGCCGAGTGATGCGGTTTGGGGACAGAGGAGTGTTTCCACCTCTGGGGCAGTTTTTGGGTGTGGCCATTTCACCTGTGAACCTTCAATCAAAAAGCATCTGTTAGTATTTCCTCCACTAATGACGGATTGTTGTTTGTCCTGCTTTAGACGGTCTTTGCAGAGTATATTCTGTACGTCTGTTTGGAGTAAATTCAGGCGAGCATCACACCTTTGACTGAAGGAATAAAACCTGAATAAGTTTGTGTTTAAAATCAGTACTTTGATCTATTTAGTGGATGAAACACAAAGACATGATTAATCCAGAGTCATTGGGAGGAGCCAACGACTCCACCCGAAAATAAAAGAACTCCAACATCTCTGCAATAAAGTTGGTTTTACCTTTTAAATCCTGCTAGACGGAGGGGAAACTGCTTCTCTGAGTGGTTCTGTAGCTTCTGAGGACCACGGCGCTGGTCGGGCTCCTGTCGGGTCTGTTACTGATCGGTCTGAGGGTTGATCAGAGTGCCCGTGTAGGAAAGAATGAGATGGGTGGAGAGCAGGGAGGCCGGCCCCAGTTTGGCTCCTGGTAGCTGCTTGTTCTCTGTCTGTCGGCTGTGGGTGTGCAGCTTGAATGAATGAGTCATCCTCTGCTCAAATAAACACACAAATCCAAGATGAGTTTATAATTACAGTAAGTGAGTCAGCGCAAACGGAAAACAGACCAGGGGAGGACTGAAGCTGCCGTCGCGTTGTTCTTCCACTGCTTTTCACTTCAGCTTCTCCTCTTTTATCTCTGCTGATCACGTTTTTTATGGAAAGATGTCCGACTCCTTCAACCTGTAAGGTTTATTTAACAGACGCCAGCTCAGTCTCAGCCCCTCATCTAACAAGGCTGAGGTCTGGACTTTGACTAGGCCACTGCAGAACTTTGATGGTTCTGTTTTTCGTCTTTCTGCTGTAGATCAGCTAATGTGTTTGATATCACTGTCAATGCTGATGACCCAGCCAGAGACAATAAGGTTCAAACAATCCCATAGCATCAGCCTGCCACCACCCTGCTTGTTGTTTGTGCTGACGAGCTTTTTGTCTGCACAGAGATCAGCACTACGTTAAAATATAAAACAAGAACATTAAGCAGCTCGTCTCACTTCTGTCAAATCGCTCAAGTTTCTAAAAACAGTGAAAACCTAAAAGGAAACGGACCTGAGTCACCATAAGTTACAGCAGGTTCCTGTTCTGCAAAACATGGAATAAATAAACATCAACGAAGTGTTTAGAGCCGACAGAAGAGACATAACAAATCACAAAAAGTGTCACTCAGCAGCCGTTTAACGGCAGCAGCAGTGAAGTGTCCTGCAGGTGGTGCACAAGGGTTTGCTCAACATGGCGATAAGCTTTATATGATGTGGGATCGTTACACAGGTCTGAGTTTGTTCATGAAAGTCAACAAATTTAGGATAGAAACGCGACATCAGATCTTCATCTGTGAGAATATTTGAGAAATTATGAAAACAAGTTAGAAAGTTAAAACTTTGCAACAATGCAAGAAAAAAAAAATCACAAATCTGCGAATTTCAGAGAAAAAAAACACAGATTGTGATTCATGTGGAAATCTTCTGAGAAAATGGACTTATTGGGTCCTAATCCTTTAGTCCCCATGGCAACACTTCTACAACTGATCTGAAGATTTCCTTGAAAAAATATATCAACATATGAAAATATGATTTTCTACTTGTGAAACGTTACAGACTGAACACGTTAGTCAGCAAGGAGGAAAAATATCTTCCTGTTATTGGACTGAACCCAAATACATGAATAAATACAATCCTTTCAGCATCTATTGGAGCTTCTCTTGTTTTTGCTTTTTGTTATTACATTTTTTTTATTTTAGTGATTTAAACATTGCTTTCATCACCAAAGGTAATTCCCTTCTACAGCCCGTCCAGCAGAGGAGGAGTGTCTGCTGCCCCTGGTCCCAGACGGACCAAGAGTAAAGGAAGGTTAGATTTGGATTTGTTCCCCGTAATCAGCTCATATCTGATCTTCATCTGTGAGTCAGAATTCACTAAATCACTAAATACAAATTTCCAAATAAATTTCTGATTACAAGTCCACAAGTAAATTAATTTATTTACGAGGTAAAAACAAAGTTTATGAGCAAAAATCCAAAATTTACAATCAAGAATCAAAAATTTACAAGCACAAATTAAACTAATACTTATAACAAATTAATAGGACAAATCATAAACTTACGAGTACGAATAACAGATTTCTAGTATGAATCACAAATTTTTGAGTAAGAACAAAAGAATTACAAGTACTCATTACAAATCATTAATTCAAAAATGTAAATCACACATTTACGAGAACTTATAACATATTTCCAAAATATAAATAAGTTAAAAAGCACAAATCACAACTTTACAAGTATTTAAATCTACAACCTCCGATAAAAAACTGTTCCACTCACAGAGCAGTCAATGAAGGAAGGAGGATGTAAAAATAATAAGAAAATGGTTCCATGGTGGACGAACGAAAAAGGAAAGAAACATTTAAAGTACTTAAATATAATCCAGTTCAATTTTAGTGAATTATAAAACTAATTTTTATGACCATTATCTTACCCCATAGATTCTGACTGGATGCTCTAGGGCTACATGTGTCAAACTATATTTAATTCAAATGAAATAACATTATTCTAACTGTTGAAGAGTTAAAATGGAAAATAAATAAATGAGGCACAAATCTGCTAAACAGAGATGCTTTGAAAGTTGATCACAAATTGAAATGGAGCAAAGCTGTTACCCAGAATTTATTTATTACTCATTGATTTCTGGAAATATTAACTTCTATCAAACAGATATTTTTTTATGACTAATTGAAGTTTTAGGTTATGTTTTCATTTATTTGCACACTTAACTATCATATGTGATTATGTTGAAAAAGCATTTTCCGTGTTGAGATTTGCATTTTAAAATACTTTTAATGCATTTATTGTCAGGTTTTGAGAGAGCATAGAGTTGAAACTGGTCTCGGTTACTATTTGTTTTCTTTTTTTGTGAGGATGGGTCTCGGTATCCAGTTTGATATTTTAGCATCATGGCGATGTTAGCAGACTTTAGAGGAAATAACAAAGGTTTGTTCTTCCACTCTTGGAACAAAAACTTTGTTTGAACTTTATTTTTGGACCGCCTATTTATGGTTTCAATTAATACAAACTAACCAGAAGAATAGGGTGTTGTTGACGTTGCAAACGATGAGAAGAGACCCTTCAACTGGACAGAACTGCCACTCACAATATGGCGCTGGCGTTGCCCTATGTTCGCCAACATCAGGGTTTCCATCGGGCTTTCCTTGTGTTTGAACTACATCGCCATCTTGTGGCGCCTCTATTGAATTGCAGGTTGATCGATCGGAGGAGCTGCAGACGTGTTTTCCATCAGCTTTGCCTCCTAAATCATATCCTGCAACAAAACTTAAAGCCTCTGATGCGCAGTAAATCACCAATGAAGGTCTAATGTAGAGTCAGGACGTAGAATGGCGCAGGGCTGCCATAAAACCGGACCATGAGCCGTTTTTCCGGGCAGACATGGCGGATTTCTGTCATGTGGTTTTTGAGAAAACCCGTATTGGATCTCTGTGGTCACCTGAGTAAAGAAACTGAAAAAAATCCACTGATGAATTGAATGTCAGCAATTAAGTGGGATAAAACACGCTGAGTGTATTTTTTGAAAAACGCTGACCAATTTAGGCAATCATAAAGCTCATAATCTGAAAGGAAATCCGTTTAATTTGATGGAAACCCGCAGAAAATTGAACAGAAACAGCGTTTGGCCATTAAAACGGCTCAGATCAAAGTCACGTGGTTACATCAACATCATCTGATATTTTAGCCATACACAAAATAACAATTCAAATAAAAAATACGGTTTTTGTTCCGTTTTGGGGAGCGCAGAGGAGTCCACTCCGCGTCTTATTGAGCGCATTAAGAGCCACAGTTTTGGCGCAGAAACAACCGCAGAGCTCTCAGAGGACACCGAGGACAAAAAGAACCGGATCCGCCTGTTTGTAAACAGGTTTCAGCTTCATTTTGTTTTTCCAGGTGATTTAAAGTCGATCCAAGCGGACCGAACCCCAGGCCGAAGCTCCTTTTCGGTCTCCCCGCTCACAGCGCCTCCTCGGCGGCCTCCAGCTGCGCTCCAACCCGCTGCGCGCCTCACGTGTCCCGGACTGTCTTCCTCACATGACCCGGGTGTTTGTCCCCGTGATCAGGGCCTCCATCTCCGTCCATCCGAGCTGCTGAGGTTTCTTACATCCTGGGAAGGCTTGATGGAGATGCTGGAGCAGAGCCTGGAGGGCTCGGTGAGGTGAGCGGCTGCTGCCCCGGACCTCCCTGCCCGCCCTCAGGCGCTCTGCCTCGGCCTTAGTGAAGCTGTCCTCCCCTGAGCCGCTCAGCTCTGTAAAACCATTTAATACTTTAATAACTGATGTTGGTTGTGTGTGTGTGGGAGGGGGGGGGGCTTCTTTACAAACATGCACACTTTAGAACAAAGTTTTTAATTTGATTAAAAAGAGGATTAACGCAGATGTTCAGCTGCACATTGCGTCTATTTTCAGCTCGTTTTGCACAAACTTGATTTCATTGCAATGATCTCCAGCTGTGGCCGCCTGGTGGCGCTGTGCAGCCGTTTAACATCCGTTCTGTTCTTCATGTTTCAGTCACGCTAAACAGGAAACAGACGAGGTGGTGCAGCTGCAGGAAGGTGAGAGGAGCTCAAACATGGCATCAAACTTCTGATCCGTTTTCAGTCCAAAGAAAACTTTTCTAAACAGCTTTTGTTCCTTTTTTAAAACCTTATTTTTTCAGGCTGTGTTGATCTCAATGTTAAATGCTGCAATATGTAAATGATACAAAGCTTTTAAGTCATTTAATGTCATCGTGAATCATGTCAGGTCACCTTTCTGCATCCATCGGGTCCTGCAGGCTCAGGAATTATGGATTAATGCAGTTGTTTTCCTAATTGTTCCTTTTCCTCCTCCTAGCATGAATTGCTGCTCTTTTTGTAAAATGTGAGATTTAAACCAACAAACCAAAACAGAAATCCCTACATTTGTTTCGGAGTGAATTTTTCATTAGTGCAAAGATCTCGTTTTGTAAAAGAAAAACTGAAAATAATAAAAGAAAAAAATGAAATGAAACTTTGGAAAGACATCCTGAAAAAAATGTTTATTTTCAGATTTATTTTACATATATTTTTAAATGTTTTTCACCTTATTTTTGGTTCTTTTGAACCAGTTCCATATTTTTAAATTGTATTTGTTATCTCATGATTTGCATTCTTTTTAAATTAAACTCCTTTCATCCAGTTATAATTTACACGTATAAATCATAAATTTACAAGTACTGTGCAGTAGCTCCTCTTCTCATTGAACAGCAGTTGTTGAACAACTTTTAGGCGCATTACTGCCACCAACTGGTAAGGAGTGTAACGGCTTCTTTTGGGCTGTAAATTTGCAGTTAGCGCTTTTAAATTTATTTCATTTAAAATCATAAAAAGTTGACAATAATGCATTTCAAAACAATCTACATGAAAATTAGCAGAAAGAATAGTTTTTTTTTCTGCCCCTTTTTACAAAACGATAATAAAACATTATTATAATTCACCTTAAATGCAGTAACGTCATCAGATTTAAACAGGGTTAGATTTAATTTCATTAAAAACATTAACATTGTCACAAACTTTACTTTGAATTTGTTCCATATTTGCTCATCATTCACTGAGGTTCTCTGATCTTTTTCTTTGGTTTTGATTCCTTTCAAAGTAGAGTTTTTTTTTTCCAGACATATTTGAGATGTTAATAAATGTACATGTTTGTGGTTTAGAGGTTTAGACGTGATGATGATCTCGTTATAAACGCAGTTTGAACGGCGTCTGGTTATGAAGCTCTACAGGCGGATCCTGAGCTCGTTCTAACCGCTCTAATTAACGCTGGGGACTCTTTGCTTGTGCAGGAGAAGCTGTGGGGGCGGATGAGCAGTCTGCGGTCACCATCACCAGCGTCCCTCAGGCGGCGTTCGCAGACCACGGCGTTCAGTACCAGTTTCGGACGGAGAACAGCGGCGGACAGGTGAGGTTGACGCGTTTCGCCTTTCTTTGGTCCGCCTGACTCTGAGGGACGCTCGCATCCAGAACCTTTAGACGGGTGGTTCTGGAGGGTCAGAGGTCATCCTCAGACCACCCGTCCTCCGGGTAGAACTGCGTTCTCGGAACCACAGATTGACTCTGTGCTCCGTCTGCAGGTGACCTACCGGGTCGTCCAGGTAACGGAGGATCAGCTGGAAGCGACGGCTGATGGCGCCGGCGCCGTCAGCGTCGTTTCTGCTGCTGCGTTCGCTGGAGCTCCTCAGGCTGTGGCTCAGGTGAGTCCAGGAGCCCAAACCTCCGGATCTGGTTTATTCCTGGGATCCAGACTTTTTTCTGGGTTCTGTAAAGAAGTCTGGATCCGAACTTCCTGAAGGTGAAACGGTGGCTGATGCTGAGGAGGAAGGAGATCATTTGGGTTTCTGACCTCCTTCCAGGCTGTGATCCAGAACTCCTTCAGTAACGGAGGAAGTCCGGCCGGCGACGCCGTCGGAGGAGAGACCCGCTTCGCTTACTTCCCCGCGGCGGCCGTCAGCGACGGGACGGCGGTGTCGGTGCAGGGTCCCGACCCGGCCATCACCCAGGCAGGAGGTGAGGAGGTGGCCGCCGGAGGAACCTCGGACCTCCATCGGGATCCTGACGCCGTTTGTTCTGTTTCACTCAGGCCAGTTTTACGTGATGATGAGTCCCTCTGAGGTTCTGCAGACGGCGAGTCCTCGGACCATCGCACCCAGAACGCACGCCTACACCACGTGAGTGATAGAACCCTGGTTCGGTTGAGGTGTGGCTGTGCTGCGCCTGTAGGAGGCGCTGCTCCGCGTCTCCCGCTGAACCTTCTGCTTGGTGTGTCTGCAGGAAGGTGGAGGGCCCGCGGGCCCCCAGGGACGAGAGGCGAAGAGCTCAACACAACGAAGGTTTGTCTCCAAACGTCTCAGCTTTGCTTCTGCTTTGGATGCAGCTTTTTTAAAAAGTATTCACACCCCCTTTCTTTGCACTCCTGGTGTTTCTGCTGCATGTCTGTTGGGATGGAATGTGTCCGATTGTTTCTATCTGGACGTTGAGGTAGAAGCTCCACCTCTAACTCCTCCTCCTGGATTTAGCTCCATCCATCTTCACATTAACTCTGAGCAGCTTCCCGTCCCACAGCATGATGCTGCCACCACCTTTCTCTGATCGGAGCAGCTTCAGTTTGCCGTCGCCTTGCCTGCTTCTCTGACGGATGTTCTGCTGTCGGAACCTCTGAGTTCTGCTTTTATTTACTGCTCACTTCCTTCTTTTGATCTAATTGTGTTTCTGAAAATTATTTTCCAAATTTGATTCTTCTCTAAAGTTTGTTTGTTCGTTTCTGTTTTTTAGTGGAGAGAAGAAGAAGAGACAAGATCAACAACTGGATCGTCACGCTGTCCAAGCTGATCCCAGACTGCAGCCAGGACACCAGAACCGGAGCGGTGAGCGGCTCACAGTCAGACCCGTTTCCCCTCGCTGGCGTCATGGTAACGGTTTTAAAACGCTGAAACTTTGCGTGTCGCTCAGAGCAAAGGAGGCATCCTGTCCAAAGCCTGCGACTACATCCGAGAGCTTCGTCAGAGCAACCAGCGGCTGCAGGAGAGCTACAAGGAGCTGGAGCGGGTGGAGATGGACAACGAGCTGCTGAGGCAACAGGTGGAGTCCGGGGGTTTATATAACAGGGTTGATCAGAACCTGAGTGGGTTCTGCAGGACAGCAGAACCCACTCAGGTTTCTACCTCTGGGTGGAGCAGCGTTTCTATTGGTCCAACAGACCAGCATCATGAAAATTAAAAATAGCAGAATATGAAAAAATATCTGATTCAAGTACAGCTTGAAAAATTATAAAAGTTTTTTTTGACTTTAGTTTTTCAAATGTCTCTGCTGTCAGTTATATCGGACCGGTAGGCGGTTCTGATGAACGGTTCCGGTCCGTAAACTTCTGCTTTCTTTCAGATCGAGGAGCTGAAGAACGAGAACGCTCTGCTCCGAGCTCAGCTGCAGCAGCACGGCGTGGAGGCGGCCGGAGACGAAACGCCTCAGTGAGCGCCTCGGAGCCGGGGGGGGGGGCGCTCACCTCTGACCTCAGACCAGCAGGAACGAAACAAACTCCTCCTCTTCCTCTCAGCATCTGGCTGATAAACGAACCTTTTTATGTGTGAAGCTACTAAACGTGATAAATGAGCAACGGCTCCGCTGTGATCAGGAGGCGGGGGCGCCGCCGGTTCTGAGCGCCGCCGGTTCTGGGCGCCGCCGGTTCTGAGCGCCGCCGGTTCTGGGCGCCGCCGGTTCTGGGCGCCGCCGGTTCTGGGCGCCGGCCGTCAGCCTCAGATGAGACGAAGCTTTTTGATTTTCCACGCAGGCCTGACTGACGGCGCTCTGTGACGTCGCTCAGGTCGCAGGACGTGGAGAAGCTGCAGAGATCTGTTTGGATGAAATGAACAGAAACGGATCAGTCTGCTGGCTGTGACATTATGGGATGTTTGTAGAACCGTCGCAGCTGTCCGGCGCCACCAGAACCGCTGGTGCTGATGGACGTGTCCAGGATGGAAGCGCTAACCCTGACGGCTAACGAGCTTCTGTTTACACTGACCCCACACCCACCCAGGACGTACACTGACCCCACACCCACCCAGGACGTACACTGACCCCACACCCACCCAGGACGTATAACCACTGGCATGACGCGTCAAATAAAACAAGCGTATTTATATCCGACTGCAGTTTGTCTCAGAAAAAGGTTTCAGGTTTTGTTGAAACGTATTCTGGTCTGAAAATGAAGTGAATGTTTGTGTTTAACGAGGATTGAGCTGAAATTCTCCGTCTGACCCGGCTCTGGTCCAAATGCTCCTTCTGGTTCTCAGGTTTCTTCACAGCTCTGAGGTTCTGAACCCGCCCAGGTCTGGACTGAAACCGGACCGTTTCCATTTTGAAAGGGCTCCAACATCTGTGCTCTCCATCCAGAGGACGTCTTCATCCAGATGCAGCTTTCTGACCCAAGTTCTGCTGCCAGCTTGGTTCTACAGAGGAGAGGCTTTCTGACTCTGGGTCCTGACCTTTGACCTTTGACCTCTCTGAGAGCTCCATGCTCTGACATCAAGCTGTGTGAGATGTTCTCCTCTGCAGGATGATGGACTTTAAATGTTCTAATGATCAAATAACGACTCAGAGCAGCGTCAGTTTCTGGGAAATGATTTATTGTTTGATGCATTGAGAAGCAGAACCAGTAAGGAGATTAATAAAGACATAAATCTATCTCCATAAACCAGGGGCCTCTTGTGGCCCTGGAGGCCCCTGATACAGCCGATAACAGATCCCACCTCAAACCTATGAAAGGAAATCCTCTCATTGTGTTTTATTTGAATATACAACAAACTTCATCCTGTACAATTATTAGAATAACATCAATTTTAAGATTTTATCTGCATAAATTCAACAGAAATAAATTAAAAGTCTTTTTAGCCAATTAAAGAATCATAATCTCTTATCTACAACTTAAAAAATAACCTACGAGTTTCTACAAAATGTATTTTCGATTTGGGATAAATATAATGTAATTTAGTAAAATATAATTGAATTTAATGAGACTGATGTGTTTCCCTCTGACCCACAAATAGGCATAAAAATAAATATTTAGCTTGAATAAATTCATCTATCTACGTTTTATTAGCTTGATTTAGTAATTTCATCATTAATTCACAAACTGTTCGAACCGCAGAAATGAAAAGTGAGCAAGAAGAAAAACCCAATAAAGTCAAACTGGTCGAAGGTTCGGTTCGGTTCTGCCTGAAGTCGCTGGGCTTTGGTCTCAGACGGATTTCAATAATTAAAGCCGCTTCCTGTGTGTCCTTCCGTTGCCTGGATACGGCTTCTGTTCCTGTTGCTATAGAAACCAGGACGCGCAAAGAGAAGCTTCTGGATCACCGGTGAGTTAAAATGATGGAAACGAACATTTTGGGTCCAGTTTAGGAGCAGAACAGGTGAGTTCGGTGTGATTCTGGAGTCCTGCGGACAGTTTGGACCCAGATCTGAAGTTCTGGAGACGCTTGTTCTTTAAAGTCCACTTTTCAGGTCGAGCTTAAACTGCTGCTGTCCTCAATGGATTAAATATAAAAGTAGTTTTTGTCTTTAAGACTTTATTAATAGAATCTTTAACGAACAATCGGTCGTTTCTGCTGCGTTTTATGTTTTAAATTATAATGAAATTATTTCACTAATATTTAAAGCACATTTCAGTTTATTTAAAATGCTGAACCAGAGAACAACATCATAGAAAGAAGACATGGAACATAGGCTCATACTGCAGTGGTTTAGCAAGAGAAAATAAAAACTGATTAATACAACTATTCGGGAGGGAAATGAAAAACTAAAATGAACAGGTTTATTTTTTATTCTAATGTGATTGCTGCTTTATGCCTTGGAGTTTCTAAATGTTTCTACCTGAGAGGTGATTTCCTGAAGCTCTGCTTCCTTCAGAGGAGAGGAGAGTAACAAACATCTTACCCAACAGTAGCACTGTCTTAATATTTGTTCAAGTAAAACTAGGAAGTCATTTCCTCTAAGAAATGACCAGAGTAAGAGTAAAAAGGCCTGGGTCCAGCTGGAGGGGAGAGTACGGCCGGCCTTTGGCTGATGGGCGGCTTCAGTGGGAGTCGTGTGCTTTTCTTCCTGTGGACCGGGGGCTCTGCACCCTCTGCAGGGGGAGGGGGGCTCATGGGACCAACCAGTCCACATTCAACTTCTGTGTTCATCCCAGCAGTATGGAGTCAGAGGGCCATGTTGGTCCAGTGGCGGGATTAAGTCGGATCTGTTCCCGGTTCATGTTGCCCTCTGTAACCGGTCCTGTTTAGAACCTTTACAGGTGCTGGTCATAAAATTAGAATACCAAGAAAAACTTGATTTATTTCAGTAATTCCATTCAAAAGGTGTAACTTGTACATTATATTTATTCATTGCTCACAGACTGATGCATTCAAATATTTATTTCATTTAATTTTGATGATTTGAAGCGGCAACAAATGAAAATCCAAAATT
>JAUZNJ010044641.1:0-32713 GCA_034780135.1 Jordanella pulchra | reverse complement strand
TATATAAATAATGATAAAATATGAATGTCCCGTGGTACAAATGCACAATTTATCTATTTGATTTAATAAATTGAATGATAAAATATAATATTGTTAAGTATGATTAATTGATAAAATATACAATTCCTTGTGAAATCTTGATAACTAATCAAATATACCATAAAAAAATCTAATAATCATATTAAATATTTATTTTAATTAATTTATTAGAGATGAAAGGGGAAATGTGCCTATTTCAATACATGCTTGATATTAGGGATTGCTTCAGAGTAAACGACAAGGCAAACGGATGTCCTCTGTCACTACATGCTCATCCAGAAGTGAATTATGCAAGTCAATAACTTGATGTAATCTAATGGGTTTTTATTTAGATAGAAAACTTTTCAATCAATCTGTCTGGATCATTTGATTTAGTTATTTGGGATTTGGGGACATATTTCTACAAAGAATAATTTTGTACGACAAAAAAAAAAAATGCACAAATCATGGAATCGCACAAATGGCCAACCAATATTACTCCAAGATAGCATCAAGCTGGTTAAAGGGTTTGGGGTCCGTTAGGTTTTAAAAAGGGACAGGCTGTTATTTTAATACATTGCCTCTTATTAAATAAATCATCATTTGAAAAGTGCATTTAACAGTTATTCAAGTTCTCTTTGTCTAAAAAGAAAATTAGTTTGCAGATCCAAAATGTGATCTATATATGATCTAATAAACACCTTTGTAAAGTATCGTCACACTGTAATAGGTGTAAACTGCTGCTGCTTTCTCCCTGCATCTATCAGCAGGCCCTGAGTTCCCCTCGCTGCTCATTTGTCCACAGTGATGGGCTTAGGCATTTCACTCCTAAGCTGCTGGCTTAGCCCAATGGAAACACTGGCATGTGAGTCAACACACCAATTCAGACTCACATGATTGATTCACACACGTCAAAAGCAAACAGAGGAATGTGGCAAAAGTGTACAGAGAGGCATAACCGGGGTTTAGTGGCCAAGAAGAAGAAAAAACATCCCGACTCCGGGCGCGCCACTCAATAATGTACGCCTAATTTTGTGTATACTGTCTTTTTAAAATGAAAAAAAAGTATTTGATTTTCTACCCTAGGTCAATTCAGTTCCATTGACAAAAAAGGATAAAGTGTTTTAAGCTTTTTGTTTGTCTTCAGCATAAATTTACAAAGTCTGCAGAGTTGTTTTTGCTTGGCTCCACTTAAGGACTTTCTTCATTATTTACCGCAGGGATTGGATTAATGCAAAAATTGTAGGTGAACTACCAAAACTCAGTCACAGCCTTTAAAACAAATGGATACAGACAGGTCTGAAACACAGTTACAGAGAAGGCTATGTCCTCCTCGTCACCCTTGTTTGGATAATAAGAGACGGCTCATTAAATCAGGGAAAACCCCGTCTCCCAACGATAGGATAGAGAATTAAGTCCTCTGACTGCTCGCACTGCTCATGTACCCATGGAGCGGCACTGCCTGGTTTCAGGATCAAATTCCTCATTGTCGTTGGGGCAGATGCACAGGAAGCTTCCGTCAAAGTTCTCACACAGGGCCTCCCCGCACAGCGGCGAGCTCATCTCACACTCGTTCAGGTCTGAAAAAGGCAGGACAGGAGTGCATGAGGTCAGGATCAGCGAAGAGTCAAACATGTAGTAAGCTTTATTGGCACACAGTCCCAGTATAAATAACAGCGGCGCTGTGTCTACATGAACCAGACAACTTAGTAAAACACTTGGCATAGAGTAAGTACAGACTGAACAAGATCTTGTTATAATCAGAAACAAGGACTATGGAGAAAATGAAACGGTGGCAGAAGTCCAAAGAGCAACTTTGAAAGTACTTAGAAAATTCTTAAGACCAATTTGAAAGGTTACAGCAAAGTCTGGCTATTTTGAAATATTAAAAAGTACAAATTGGTTGGGAAATTTTGCACAGTACAGACCTGAAGATACCCTAGAAGATCTTCCTAGAAACACTTAATGAGTTTTTCCTAAAGAAAAGGATTGAATGGTGCTCTGTGAGATATTCAAAGATTTAAATATTAGCAAAACGTTATTGTTTTTTTTTTTTGCTCTTTATGATACTTTTTTATAATAATGTTTTTTAATAAAGTGATTTTTGGATGTAATTTGCAGCACTGAATTAGTGCTATCTGAGCAAAGGAAGCAAAATACAAGTAATTTTACTTCCAGTTTAAATTCAATTCACTCTTTGTTTTGATTTAATCACATTTGAACAAAAAAAGGGATTAAGGTTTGTGGTAAAATAAACAGAGTTGAAAAGGGGCGCCTTTTGTAACACACTATGTCTTGCTCACTGCTTTCCACTCAGTTTGAAGTGATTCTAAAAGTTATTGGTACTCCGGCTTGCTCTAAAACGTAACCCTAGTATTGCTGTTTGTTCTTTCTCATATTACCTATCCTCCCAATACTCTGTTAAAATTCTTGCCATAGCTTTTCTTGGCAGAAAATTATTTTTCTTTTTTATTCACATGGCAGCCCAAGAAGAATTCTTTTCTCTATTTTTCTAGCGACCGGCACCACAGACCCTGGATGCTCTCCTTTACCTCAGGTCTAATTCCTACTACAGCCAGCAACAAGTAAAGAGTTTTCCCTTTCTATTACAAAACCTGCCTTCTTATTCCACCTTAGATCTAGATGTCATTCTTATTGATATGTCGAGGTTAATTAATCTAGCATCTTGCAATTACATCCTGCCTCCGCATCACAATTCTGAGTAGACAATTTGCAGTTAAAACTGGTTATAAAATGTCAAAGGTGAATTTATGCCCATCATTAGAGGAGTTATGACAGCATTCAAATGCTGAAGATGTTTAAGTAAGTGTTTGTTTTATAGCTCTTTCAAAATGACTGGCATGACTAATCAACAGTTACTGGAAATATTTACTTTCAGTAATTATTACAAGGTGTCATAGAACAAACTGCCAACATAGTTCTGGCACTTATAGAAATACTGGATCATTTTTCCATAAGGATAAATGAGTGGGAAGGAGATTATTTTTGTTTATTTCTAGAACTTTCAGGGTTTGTGTAGGGTTTGTAAGCTCATATTTACACAGAAATAACAACAATTCAAATGGAAAACCAAAATAAGCCCTGAATTTTGTATCATTTCTAGGTAATATATACAAAGTTATACACAGTGGTGAACAAATTTTTTAACCACATCCTCATTTATATGTTTCTTCCAAAGACTTAGATTTTAATGTTTTTCTAATGACATTTTAGCTGATACAAAACTTGTTAATAGGCGGGAGAAATGATGATCTTTATAGAACACAGAAGGGAAATTCATAAAGCTATGCAGTCTTTTTATGACCTTTTTATACAGTCTGGATTCACAAAGCAGTTCACACTGAATCTTTATAGATCAGAACACAATCTCTTTGTCAGTCAAACAGAAGGGAATTTTTGCCCCATGTTGCTTTCATCAAGTTGCAACTTTTCAGTCACAGACGGCAGATGCGGTAAGTTGTACAGGACCTAAAGAGAAATGTTTAACTTCACAGTAACTTTAAAAGACAGCTCAATATCTTAACCTGGAAAGAAATTCCTCTAAACATCTATCTGGAGAAGTCACTGTAGCACTGCACTATCAAATCAATAAATGATGGATTGTAAAAGACAGTAGACAGATGTACTTTCAATAATCCATTAGAAAATAAAGTTACTCAATTAGAATCCTGCTAATTTTACTCAACCGATAAAAAATGGGTGTTCAGTTTTTAACTTTGGGTCGCTGGATGCTCACTCCTTTCATTAACCTTAGATGAAGGAAAATGTCTCATTAGTTCAAATGAGCTGCGAGATTTAAATTATTTGAGTTTTGCTTATTAAAATCAGTTCGTCAACAAAATGTAGCTATTTTCTACAGGGCTCTAGTTCGCATTAAAAATAAATAAATACAATTTAAAAAACTTATTTGAAAAGGAGCCTTTTCTTTAAAATGTGTCAGAATAAGGAAAAACTGAAAAAGCACAGAATTCAATTTCAGCATTTTCTAGGTACCGTTAAGTATGTGGAAAAGGTTAAAGAAGGATATAAAGAGGTCTATTTTAAAACTCTAAATAATGTGCGATTCTTTCCTTATTGAATACTGCCTTGTGTTCCTCCCTACCTGTTTTTTGTGTCCTTTAATCCATCCTTTATTCTTTCCTAGCTACTTGCTTCCCTTGTGCCTTTGTTGTGTCCCACTTCCCTCTCTTCTGTCCTATCATTCAGCTACAATATCAATACCTAAAGCTTGTTAAAAGAAAATGCATGCTCCATGTTTACAGCAAGTTTTAGCCTTTAATACAATTGTGCTTGAAAGTTTACACACCCCTCGATTAAAGATGGAAAAAAGTAAACAAGTCTGATGTAGCTCCTAAATCATATTGAACCACTTTGAGGCGCTCACTGAAATCAGATGTTTTCTGTAATGTTCAGAAAATGTTCAGTTTGACTTCTGCACCTTTTATTACTTTTCAGTTTTGTGTTATTTGAATTACTAGTGTGAATTTATCATTGCCTTTAATGGGAAGGTATGTAAACTTTTAAGCACGACTGTTCTTTAAACAACACAAAAGTGACTTAGAATCTTTAGATATTAAAGTCTGGAAAGTTGGATATTTCTATTTGAAATATGTGCAGGATTTCTAATTTACAAAAGTTTTGAATACAGCATGTTTGAAGACAGGATCAGGTTTGCTTCCTCAGACTTCCTTTACTTATCCAAGCTAGTAGTGAAGCCAATGATTTTTTTCTATCACCTAACCCAAAGTTGCTCTGGCTTTCAACAAACAACAATTTTGAAGGGCACCCTCTGTAATAAAACATTTTGAGAATATTTAGCTTTTTCTTGGTATAAAATACATATGATTGCATCAATATGGACAGACTTTCCCTTTATAGTGCACATAATACCTAATTAAAAGACTGAACTATTTTAGAAGTTGATCTGACTTTTTCTCAACATTCATATTCAGAAAGATGCACCTGCAAAGAGTCTGATGAGTTTTGAATCACTGGATTACTTAACTAATGGCAAATACATACCAACACATCTGGTAATATCTCCGGATGGGTTGGTGTAGCCTTGGTAACATTGGCAGCGGAAGGAACCGTCTGTGTTCTTGCAGAAGCCATGATCCCCACAGATGGTCTCATTGGTGCATTCATCAATATCTGAAAGACGGGTGAGTAGAAGATTAATATTTATATTCTCTATCTGCACGGCATACGTTCAAACAGCTTCCATAAACATAGGCCCCTAAACATACCACATGCAACCTCTAATCAGACCATAATGTAACAGCACATCACTGCTATCCTAACATGTCAGAAACAATGTACGGACAGGGTAATCCATTACGAGGGTTTTCAAACTTTGCAGTACATCATTTTACTTGAAGTATTGAATTTGCAGCCAACAAACAGAGCATAGATCTGTGAAGCAGGAAGTTAATGTTCTTCATTGTGGTGAAGGAGTGAGAAGTTCCAGCCAGCATCCAGATGTTTTACAAGCTGCTTGGGGAAAAATAGACTTTAAATCTGGCATCAAGACATTTTTCGAAAGTTTTTTGGCAGATATTAAATCCAACTTTATCAATAAATATTCTAAAATGATGAAATTGTTAAAAAGTAAAATATCTTCCGAGAGTTGAAGGTGTTTTTTTACACACTCTGACAGATGTCATGCATATTGTACGGCGGTAAATCCTACAGCAAGTTTAATAAATGTGAAGAAGTACATGCTATTTGTCAGTGTGAAGGAGTCCAGTCGAAGCTGTTAACATTGGACCTTCTCACAGATCTGCTGATTCCCCACCAAGCGCTGCTTAAAGGCAACATTTGTTAGCAATTTCTTACATACATGATTTAGTATTTCTTGGCATCTCCTGCAGCCGGATGGAGGCCAAAGGCCGATACGGCAGTAGGATGAAGTTGATTATAATTGTTTAAAAAGCAATCAGACAGTTTATTGTTCACACTTTTGTCACATGGATTTGTCCTCTGGTCAGTCAGGCATGTGACTGGTTTCTGTTTGTCTGTTCATAGCTTGCCAAGCCGGGTGGTGCAAATTGCCAGTTTTCAGATTGATTATCATTTTAGCAAAATTAAACGAAGGTAAAACATCAAGTCAATTGCAGACTTTTAAAGGAACTACTTAATATAGAGAAAAGGGCCCATGTTCTTTACACACAATAAACTACCTTGGAAATTACTCATATCCTTGAGGTTTTTTAGGATTTTTTACAACCAGTGTAGTTTATTGATACTTTGTAATTCTGTGAGAAAATAATGAAAAGGTTTGAAATGGTTTCCAAAACATTTTACATGCAGAAATCTGAAATGTGTTGAGTTTGTGTTCAGCCCCCTTTCAGTCTCTATAATGTGACATGGTAAATATATATAGAACAACATTATGGGCCTGAACTTCAAATGATCTAAATAAGGTTGTGTGGCAAGAAAAAGAAATACTCATGTCACAAGCAGGTGCGCTGCAGTCAATCTACAAAGACTGCACACAGGAGATTGGAAATTTGTTGGTAATCAAAATTAACCATAGTAATTATGAGAAAAACAATTATCATAATATTTAATTATAATATTTGATATGTTTTAAATAGAAAATTGCATTGAATTACATTAAAAAAAGAAAGTAAAATCATGAAGATTATACATTAACCATAAAACCCCCTGCTTACAGAAAAGGAGTCCGATTTACAGCGATATTATGCTCTAAACAGCTGGATTTACCTCCAACCCCCCCCCACAACTTGTTTGAGACTGTTTTCCTGCAACCCTCCATCATGTTTTCTTCTTAACTCTGTTTTTTTTTCCCAGAGAGGACAGAAACAATCCAACTTTCAAAATCTTGGATATTGATTTATTCCCCAACCATGATTAAAAACCGTTTCCGAAAATTCTTCAACCTGTGATGAAAACAAATCATAGATCAGGGATATACCAGATGCAGGTCACATTTTTTAGAAATGAAGTTGTTAAAAACTTTGGAGGTTAAGGATACTTTTACAAAGCACTGTACTGTCTAAATAAATCTTTATTTTGCCTCTAAATAAATTCTGTCAGTTGAGGACAGATAGAAGAATGATAGAAAGAAGCCCAGAGCAACCACAACTTGTTCAGTTTGAACGGTGCACACAGTCAAATCCCTGTCTCTGCACAACAGACAACTGTCTTTGCAGAGCTCTGGGGAGCGTTAATCCTGAGCCAGAGTTTCTGTTCTCACTTGGAAATGCCTCTAACATACCTCAGGGGTCAGAGACAGGGGCTCTCACAAGCTAATAAAATTGCAGAGACAAAAAATTGGCTTTGTTGTTTGGAGAACTTCTTACAGGAAATACTAAAGAATAAAACGCTGGTCTACACTGCTTATGAGATGAGAAGATGAGGGATGAACAGACAGATACTGTAACGAAAACCTTCCGTCTACTTGATTTTTATGCCTGCTTAAAAATGTAACTGTTTGAACAGCTGAGAGAACATTTGGAGAAATATTACTGATGTTGAGTCTAGGGTATAATTATTAGTAAAGAGCCAATGAAGCATTTTTATAAATAGTCCAGAACTTAAGGGGAGTTGTGAGTGTTGGAATAATACCGGCAGCCAGCTGGGAGGTCTTTGAGGGAAGCCTAATAAACAAACTCATCAGTGTCTGGAGGCAGCAATTCACCCATGTGTAAAACGGAACAAAAATCTGCTGTAAACCATATGCTGCTATGAGATGCAATCATGTTATCATCCCTGAAGGAATGCAAGCACTGAAAACAAAGCAGCTTTATGATCTTTATTGTTTTTTTATATCTTGATATTTGAGTGAAATGATCTCATCTGGATGTGTCACATGATGAGAATATAGCTTGCTAATCACATCACTAATGGTTTTGGGTAAAAAAAACAACGACAAAAAACATAATGCAAAATGAAAAAAACAAAGACTCCATCAAAACTTAACCTTACGCCAGCAGGAAGTCAGGATTTGTTTTATTTCTTTCTTTTCTTACTCTATCCATGTAATAATGACTTAATTAAGGACAACTCTTATGCTGTAAATTGCCTGAGGGGGAAAATAACTAGAGGAGGAACGAGGGTGAAGAGTTTAACAGAAATGGGAACAACTGATGTTAACAAGCATGCATCCTTGTAGTCTGACCCAGGAAAACCTACTTCCTGAATCTTACTCTGATTTCAGTATGAAGAGTGATTATAATGAGGGCTTTCTTCATGTCTCCATATTAATATAGTAACGAGGAAAATACACAGATATGAGGCTGATATGTCACCCTACACAGCCCACACTGTCCCATACTGTCTAGGAAAGCAGTTTACTAATTTCTAAATGTCAGCAGGCGAAGACTGGGTGAGGTATTTCCTCTAATGGATTACTTGTTGAGATGTAGTTGCGTTGGAATTTGAACTACTTTTGATGAAACACCTATCCTGTATGGCTGTGATTCCAAACCCTAATTCTCAAGATCCTCTCTTTTGCATGTCTTAAATCTTTCCCTGCAGACCCACACCTGACTTATATGACTTATTATATGCGTGCTGAAGAGGTATAGTAAATGCAGTCTGCTGCTTCAGCAGCATCACATGAAAGACATGCAGGATTGGGTTGGGGACCACTGCTGGCGTGTTAAAGTAAGAAAGAATGAAGCAATAACCTTATTGCATAAACTAATGCTTTGTTGAAGCAACTTTCACTCTCAATTTAAGGATCAGTCTTCTTCACTTAATCAGTTATAGTGAATCTGATTAACATTTAATTAAGTTCAGCTGTCAGAAGTGGATTTTTAGAACAACTGCTCTTTTATATCATTTAGCTGAAGCCATGGTTGACAAGAACAAGAACAACGACAGGTTAAAAAGTGGATTTTTTCTTGTTTTCAAAATCTATTTAAAGGACAGTTGAAAACTAGGCAAAGAGGCAGCCAGGAGGCTAACTGCAACAATGACGGAGCTGTTTTCATTTTTGGTTATTAATATTTGTCATATGCATTTGATAACAATCTCCTGGATTCTCTGTCTTGACAGGAGTTGCGAAGAAAGATGGAAGCCTCTTCTTCCAAGGAAGTCATTAAAGCAGGGCTAAAACCTCTTAAAACAGTAAAAAAAACAACAACAAAAATAGATGAAATCAAACCTAAACATGAGTGCAATGTTAATGTAACCTTGACATTTACCCTAACAATAACTGGTATATTTCTAACCCCAACCTAACCTTATCTAGAGTTAATTCACACCATTCCTCTAAACCAACTCTCCTAAAGATGGGGGTTCAACACATTAAGACCAGCCTTCAATCCCCAGTAAATGTCCTAAATAAGTAACATAATCATAGTAGCAAAATCCTGCTGTGTGGTTACTTATATTCAGAATCATCTAGATTTCGTGTTAAGGTGAAACAAACTGAAGGGCTCCAAATACCTGTCTGTTTCAATCCAAAGCCCTTAGGTTTCTGCAGAAACACTGAGGTTGATAAAGGATTTCTTTTTTAACCAACACACTAAATCCAAATATGCATCAAGATATCCCACACAAATTATGTGGAGTTGTCTGAAGAGGCTCTTTTGAGAAAAGATGTCTTCATAATCCACAAATTTCCCAAAAATGACCTACCAGTAAAACTAAATATAAATAATTCAAGTAAGTATTACTTTAAGGATTTGAACTCTTAGACAACCATATTATTGTATGTCATTTAAATATACAGGATATTTGTCATATCAAAGGTGAAAATTTATTAAATGTTTTATCATTCTTTTGATCACAAGACAAAATTGTTGGCAGGTTAACAAATATTTACAACCTGCTTAAGGTAACAACAAACAGGGCTTATCTGTTATATCCTCATCATGCATCCTGGATGAAAAAAATTGTGCAAAAGTTAGCAAAGACGCTAATTTAACTAATTCCTATACATTTATGAGGCTAGGAGGTTGGCAGGAGTTAAACCGCAGACAATTTCCTCTTTAAGGCAAGCCTTATTAAAAACACGGCATGGCTTAAGGGAAGTTATGACTATGAGTGTGACTAAAAACTAAAAACAATTACCACAGCATCATGGAGGGCTTGTGTGCACTCATTACAGCACAATTGCTGGTGACGTTTGCGGTGGAAAAAAAACAACTCTGTTTTTCCTTTTTATGTCATGGCGCCTAAATCTAAATGAGAGCAAGGAGCAGAGCCAACAACAACCGCTGTCCCCTTCGAAGGCGTAACACCAGCCTTTGCAGAAACAGCAAATTACAGCGTCTGCTCCCTTTTTAAATATCGGCTGATTTTTACAAGCAGGCAAAAGAGCCATGAAGTAAGTGAGCTCCCCTCCTTGGACTTTTATTGAAATGACGGCAGCATCTCCCACATCCCCATTGTGGGGGTAAAACGAGCTGCTGTTGTGTGTGCTGTTGGGTAATCTCTAGGAAATATAGCAAGATATTCAACTGAAACTAAGTCAGAGTTGAGGTAGGTGTTTTTGATGCTTATTTACTTTAAAAAACATGCAGAATTTAAGATGTATTAAGGAGATGGTCAAATATTTCACCCCTGATCACTTTAGGGAAGTTGGATGCAGGGTGTCTCCTGCCAATTATCATAATTAGTCCTCTTTACTGATATCTAAAAAAAGGATCTAGTGCAAACAATTGAATTCAGTCATATATTCAGTCGATTTTCAGATTTTCTGATGGGACAAACACAGGCCTGTGGTAACTCTGGCAGAGCTGCAGAGATCCACAGTCAAACAAGAAAAATATATATATATATATTTGGCAAATGTGTAAAATTCTGTTTAGCAAAAAAGCTGCAAAGTATTTATGAAATAATGGAAGAAATACTGGTTAGACTTAAATAGGAAAAAATGATGTTAAAGGCTGCAAAAGTAACAAGGTTGAACATTAAGAATTCACAGAACACCAATAAAAGGAATGAAGGTTTTTGCTGTTGTTTGGAGGGATATTGACCCTTTAGTAATTTATATTATTTGTCTTTGCTCCACGTAGCCCTTCTAATAATGGATCTTAAGGGTTTAGAGGTTTGCAGGTTTCAGTCAATTCTTATTCCATCATATATCTCTGCTTTCACCAGCTTGAGTAAGGCAGACAATATTACAAACTAATGATCCTAAAGGCAGTCAAACATAGTCAAGATAGTGATAACAAAACGACAGAAGCTCCTTCTGTTTCTACTTAGTGCTGTAGCAGCATATCTGCCTCCTGACCTCCATCAGTTGGGTACCAGTATGTGTGAGTCTAAGCTGCATTTATTATTTATGAAATCCAGGAAAGATCAGGCTGCAGCTTCTGTCTCTACAAGCCAGAGGTACTAAATGAACTCCATTGTCAAAAAGATGATACTGTTATCATTTTCTGACCTCACACTAAAGTTTCCATGATGGAAATCTATTGTATGTAACAGTACCCAATTTTAAAAACCTATTTTCATTATAATTGGGATTGTGCCTGTGTATGGGAAGACTAGACAGAAGAGATCAGAGGTTTTCATTTGTCTCACCAAATGAAAATCTGTTAATGTTATTTTTGTGTGGACAGATGGACTGTTTAGACACAGTAGGAGGTTCTAAAACTAACTGAAACTAATCGCCTTCAGTAGTAATTTAAATGTAAAACGAGTCTACCTGCATGTAGTGTAATTTCATTGCACTATGCAAATCAGTTGAGAGCCTTAGGGTTTTTTTTCCAGTAACCAAAAACCACAAAGTAGACTATAGAACGAGGGTCACCGACTGGCGGACTTCGGCTGGATATTTTATGTGGCAACATGAATTTATGGTAGTTTTGCTCAAACAAGAATTTTCATCAGGCACAGCTTTGACAGCCAAGCTGAGGCTCTTCAGATGCTCTCCACAACCTCTTCCAATCACGTTAGACCTATGGTCTGTTTACGCTCTAAGATGAAAAGAAGGTGACACAGAAGCTCGTGGTTAAATCGCAAAGCATTTCAGATAGCTAGTTCCAAAATTAGGAAGGTGGACGATAAGAACGGGGGAATTTAAAGACAAGTGGACGGACAAATATGCGTTGTTCTCCAAGGACACGCTACGACAATCTGTTTAATCTACTGTGAGCCTTTCAAAGATAAACTCCACTATGATTCTAAACATGAAAAGTTTGAGGAAACTTACCAACAAGGATCTGAGGTAAGAAACATGGAAATAAACAAACTCACAGTTCTCTTAAATGAATCGTGTTTTCTGAGCCCTAAATCTGTACATTTTTCTTCTACTTTGTGCTGCAACTGGAATCAGCTTCAGTAAAAACAAATCTACTGAACCAAGGTTGTATTTCACAAGTCACTTTATGTTTTATTATGTTATGTTTTTGTTGTTCAATTTTGCAAAAGGTGAAATGTTATCTCTTAATAAAAATGCTTAAGATAGTCATAAAACTGTTGGTTAAAGATCAGGAAGTGATGTATGTTTTTAAGATTTATGTAATATATTCTTTAATATTATACTGTAACCTAGAAAAGCACCAAAAAGCTTAATATGTTCTTAATAGATCTAAATAATCTGGAACTGGATGGAGTGTAGCCATGTTTCGAACCGACAACCATTCACAGAAACTGACAGACTGGTCAAGGATCCAGAACTCATCCAGGGGGATCTATTAACACAAATCTGGGCTTTGTGGATAAGACACAAGAAATAAGCTCTGCTAAAAAGAATCACATAGTTTCATTTACGATATGCCTTGAGTCATCTATTGTTCACCTGAGAGGAAAACAGATTGCAAATCCCTTCATTTTGGGTGGGCTGCATTATGCAATGGAGATGCTTAGATTTATTCTTCATCTGATTTTACTAATTCTGAGCTATTTTGCAAACAAGACTAAGAAACAAACGTAGAGAAAAGGTATTGACTAAAGGGGGCTATACAGCATGTCAGTGCTTGCTTTATTTTCATTCCCCTTCATAATTATGCCCTAGTTTGTTCTATTCAATCACATAAAATTCCAATACAAGAGTTTGTGGTTGTAACGCTACACAGCCTGAAAATGTTCAAGGGGGTTCAACATTTTAGTAAGGCACCGTAGATCATTTAATCACTCACCGCATTCTCCGTCAAGCATGCCAGGCTGGCACTGCATGAAACAGCGGTAGGAACCAATAGTGTTCTCACAGCTCCAGGTGCCACACACTGAGCTTCCAAACTCTTTACACTCATCCTGGTCTGCATAAAAAAACAAAACAAACAAAAAAAAACAACAGAAAATATTTTTCAGAATATCACAAAAAGGAGCTAAATTTAGCTACATTGTGAGTCAGTCACAGATGCACACACCCCACACACATAGTTGTATTCCCCCTACTGCTCTTGCACTCATAGTGTAATGTCTGCGCAACAGGAGTTGGCCGGGACGTCTGTGGTGTAGCTGTCCGAAGCAGGCAACAAAAATGGCCAAAAACAATATTTTCACAGTCACCAAAGAACTTGTGAAGGAGCTAAATGGAGACGTTCCAGAGGGAAAAATGCCTCCTGCTCACAATGGGGTCATTCATACTTTCCTCAAGGGAGTGGGAGGTCAGGGCTTCAGCCACACAAAACTCTCAAGCTGGGGTTCATGGAGGAAAGCCTCTAAGCCAGGGTTTGGACGCTTTCACAGGAATGGAGTCGTCATGTGTGATAGATAATCAATCTTAGCCAATGGCACTACGCTTAAGCCCTAATGTAGCATGACCATCAACCAGCTAACACTGACACACAGGATTACACACAGAGAGCAAAGCTCATGGCATAGTGTGGGGTCAGCAACCACTATGATGGGACCCCCAAGTGGACATCAACAGAGCTTTAGCTCATCTTACCTTCACAGTCAGCTGAGTCAGTGTTGAACTTAAAGCCGGCTTCACATAAGCATAAGAAAGAGCCAACAGTGTTCAGACACTCTCCTTGAATGCACACATCGTCTTTGCTGCACTCATCCACATCTATGGGAGGAAGAAAGAAAAAAGGAAGGAAAAAATGATGAGGGGTAATAGAGGTAATAACTAGAAGGGTGGAGTGACAGATATAGTGAGGACCATTTATCCTAATTGGAGCTTGTATTGGAGCTTATCATGTATACATATATATTTAAGTGTTCAGTCAAAGAAGATAACATTCGTCAGCAGCATCATTTCATATTCATTATTAGTGATGCATTTCAGTTATTCATCTTAGGACTAGAATGATCCAATAGCTACTCTCAGTGAAGTTTAGAAACAAAAATAAGAAACCAGAAACCCAGTCCACATGTGGTAAATCATATATTTGGTTAAATGTCCTTCAGCAAGTGGCAGAGTAGCCACAGACTTTTAAGCTATCAGCAAACTTCTGGCTAAATTCTGGCCCGATATTTGTACACTCCCCTTGGCAGAAGTGGTAGAGCTAATTTAGATTGCCTGGTTTTCTAGGATTGGGGGTTTTTAAGTATAGTCCACAGATTTTCAAAAAAAACTTAAGGTCAGGGCCATTCCAGATCTTTTAAAAATCCTAATGTCAGGCAGATTTATTCATCTAAAAATCTATTTTGATCTGTGTTGGGGGTCATTGTCCTATTGGAATATCCTTTTCCATCCAAGTTTGAAACATTTCACCCAAATCTCATGTTTAAAAAAATGAATTTTGTTTGGATGTTCATGAACAATGAACAGAGGCCACCAAGGCTCAACCCAATAATAAACTGCCAGATGCTTTAACAACAGCCTCTCTGTCCACTTATACCTTTCCACAGACTGAGAGGGTTCTGAGAAAAGTGCTGCATTGAAATGAAATTTTAAGAATAATGGAAATTTGCAGCTGCACACTAAAGCATCCAAATGCAATCTGGAGAAAAGATTAATGGTCAGACGAGAAAAAGGTGGAGTTATTTGGATAACAAAGAAATAGGATGATTAAATTAGTAAAAACTGTAAAACGTCATGCTGCATGGTCTAGGTAGTGTCATGGTGAGAGTTTAGTCTCTATAACTCCCACATAGACACGCACACACAAGGGAAAGTTTAAATGCATTAATAAATATGGCTTTTAAGCTGATAAGAAAGCTTCTGACTGAAACTCTAAAGCAGGCATCCCCAGTCTCGGTCCTCAAGGGCCGGTGCCCTACAGCTTTTAGAGGTTTCCCTGTTTCAGCACAGCTGATTTCCATTGACAGCTGATTAACAGCCTTTTGCTGAACTGCAGTCACCAGAATAAGGTGAGCAGAAGCCTCTAAAAGTTGCAGGACACTGGCCCTCGAGGACCGAAATTGGGGAAGCCTGCTCTAAAGGCTCAGAGCAGCAGAAATGAGTGATACTTGTTTGATTAGCTCTAGATGGCATAACTGGAGTGTAATGACAATGTTTAAGATATTAAAATCATGGTGTGATATGAAAAAAAAAACTTGGAGATATAATTATTCATGTTCTTTTTTAAATCACAATTAAATTATGCTTATAGAAATAAAATGCTAACAATGCAAAGCAAAAAAGGCTAAAACAAATAATTTAAGCAATTAAAACAAACATGGTTTTAGCTCAATGGATGAAGCTTTAAACTCATGAATCTTTGCAAGGGAGAGGTTTATGGTGCAACTTGCTAATCTGGATCAAGTTAAAATGGGTTTCAGTCTTTTGTCAGTTTTTTATTATGCATTTTCCATTTTGGGAGAAAGCATCATATTGGTATAACATGCCAAATCCCATCTTTCATTCAAATGACCTCACAAACCCTTGTCCCCCGCCTCATGTCAGAGGGGTCTGGGTTTCATTGTGTCAGCACTGTACACATTGTGGCAGACTGCAAGAAAACATACGACACCCACTGATTTATAGGATAATTAGAGCCCAGTATTTTTTGTGGCGGCAAGCCAAAGTACCTGACACAGCCTGGGCAATTTGCTCAAAGTGTTTGGATGATATCAAAACTGCTGCAGAGCTAACACTTTAGTTGAAAGATGTTCACATTTTAAGACTAACTATAGATCTCCACTGAAGTGAATCTTGGCAAGTATAATGCTGGACCTCGCCTGTGTTTTAGGGAGTTACCTGCTTCAGCTCATGTCTGGATAATGCAAGGCTAGACAATCTCACATTTAGTTAACTCCACTTATTCCCTGCAAAACCCACATTGATCCAGTTCTAATACCTTGTCCCTTAATTTCACTCTTTTTTTCCCTTTTTTTCCAGCAAAAGCTCCAGTATGCTAAAAATCTTCAATTGAAATTAAGGCTCCATTTTGTCCTATCTTATAATGAGAGTTTGTGGTTGGAAAAACATCAAACTTATTTGATGAAGATGTGGCTCATTACTCTCAGCCTCAGGACTATTTGGTGAGAACAGCCCTTCTGAACTAAACCAGAAACTAAATGTAAGGCAGCAGGATGTCTTTAAAAATATCTATACTTTTTAAGAAGTTGTGATAAAACATTCACAGAGTTAAATGCATTTAAGTAGGACTTTATTTACTACAAAAACAAAAGGTAAAGCATCAATGTTAAGTAGAAGGAGGGTGAGTTTGGGAGTGAGAAAAGAGTCTAATTAACTCTAAACAAAATGCATTATGCTGCCACCACTGTGTTTTAGAGTGTGTGTTTGGCAATATCAGTTTTTCCACAGAGTAGTTTTTAATCACATGATAAATGGTTCAGTTTTGGACTTTACTGACCAGAGCATTTGATCCACATGTTTGCTATGACCCTTATGTGGCTGGTAACAAAACCACATTCAACTAAAAACAGTTCTGTATATCATCCAAAATTCTCCTTTCTACTATCACTCCTCCAAATAGCCCAGATTTGTGGAGTATACATCTAATAGTCCTCTTATGATTAAATTCTCCCAGCTGAGCTGTGAATATCCAAAGCACTTCCAGAGTTACATTTAGCCTTATGACTGCAGATGTTCAAAGCTTGTTTTAAAAACTAATCTCAAGAACTTTATCTCTGACCTGTCTCATGTGTTCCTTGGACCGCATGATGCTATTTGTTAGCTTATATTCCAAAACTTAACTTTAAAAAGAGGTGTAGTCAAAAAAGAGATGAAATAATGCACAGATGGACTTTATTAACTTACTAAACTCCTGAAAGGGACGGGGCTCTTCAGATTTTATGCAGAAGTTCTGCACTAGATGAGACTTGATTCAAATCACACTTGTAGATTTAATTTGTTAAATATTTCTAAAATCATGCATGATTGTTATTGTAGTTCGCAATTATGCACCATTATGTGTTGATCTCACACGGGACGTCCAAATGGAGTACATGCTCAAAGTGTACGCACACTTTTATATGAGAAAAGGGACTTAATCTCATAAAAGTGACTTCAAGGAGACTGCTTCTACTGACTCATATTAAAATATTACCACCTGTTAACCTGCCAAACAGGCTTACATAAATTTCACAAAATACTTTAAATGATAATTTCCCATTACCCTGGCAGCCAGGGTGGCCCTCGGTGGGAATAAATCCATCAGGACACACACAAATGTAGGAGCCCTCCGTATTCAGGCAGTTTCCTTCTCCACAGATCCCCGGCATGTTAAAACACTCGTTGATGTCTGTCACAAACAAGCACAAATAGACTCACACAGCTGTGTCAACATGCCAACATGTGGTAACCCATGAGAAGAAGAAAACCGCTAATGGTATATGTCAAATGTATAAATACCCCTGCAAGTTGTCCCGTCTACTAACTCGAGTCCAGATGGGCATGAGCAGCTATAGGAGCCGACGGTGTTTGTACACTGGCCTCCCAGGCACAGGCCAGCATCCTCACATTCATTCACATCTGCAGTTACACACACAGAGATGAGATCAATGCAGCAGTTGTGCAAGTTCTGAATTACTTGGTCACACTACAAATCTGCTTTCTCATGTAAGACGAAGAGCTTCCAGACCACAGTGAACAAATCATCCATCATGGCCTTCAACAGTGTCTTACCAGAGGAGGGGTCATGCAGTGTTGGAACAGATGACTGTGAAAATGACTTCATGGAGATCATAAATTTTAGTGACCATAGCGAGGCATCCCACTGTTTCGTACCTTCACACGAGAGGCCATCGGATGCTAGGCTGAATCCAGGATCACAGGACATGCAGGAGAAGGAGCCCTCTGTGTTCACGCAAACACCTGCCAGGCAAACACCTGGAGCCCGGCACTCGTTGATGTCTTAGAGAAAGTAAGAGCAATAAAGGGTTACTTAAAGCTTATCATTGGAAAAATCACCAAAGAGCCCAGTTTTGTCTTATCTCCTTAAAGTATATTAATGGCTAAGTGTGAGCCAGCTTGAAGTGCTTCCATACAATAAGCACAGTCCTCTTTATTAGGTTGCACTGACAGGGTTTATAGAAAAGAGTGGACAGATGAGAATGTGGGATGGTCATTAAATTTGCAATAGCATTTTATTAGGGGTGACACAAAATTACTAAAAGCACAAAAAGTTACCAGTTTGCTGATATGTGACCAATGGAAATTCCTTTAACAGGAACAGACTATAGACAGACTGTATTTCTTTATACTAGAAAATAGTAACCACTGTTAAAAAAAAAAGAAAAATAACATATATTACTGACATTGTTTATCCATATAACCAGTAAATATTGAAACTCGGCTCAATGAAAAAACCTAACCCCATAAAAACCTTGAAAAATGCCAGTGGTCAGTGCCAAGAGCCCCTGAGGGGCTGGAGATAAGTGTGGAGATAAGGAGGATGGGTTATGCCCATTTGTGGTTTAGGACATGGAAGCTAGCTTAGCTTAGCTATATTGAAGCATGGTGAAAGGCCTCTGGTTATTATGCCAACATAATTCTTTTCTAGTGGTGGATTTTTCACTACTCTTGCCAATGGAGGTTAAAGGATGCTGTGTAGAGCCCATTGAGCCGATCATCATTTCAAGCTCAAGATGCCGAGTTGCTGATGCCAGATGCTGGTGCTGTAGAGGCAGTGGAGGACAGGATGACCCACTGCAGGGGCGTGTGTCTAAGTTAGTTGGATTTGCACTAACATGAAAATGTAAAGAAATGAATAGTCACACTACAATAGCTCATATACTATAGTATAAAGTATAAATAGCTCATATTTATACTGTTTAGCAGCAAAACATGGATTTTGGGGTATTTTATACTTTAGAAGCAGGTATAGAGTACCATATATGGGAAACAATGCATCATCTGGACCTTTGTTGTCTGATGTGCTATTGTGGTAAACAGGCAATGGGCTTTTTATGGTTAACAAAAATACATGTTAGAGAACTATGTTGAACAGAAGTTTTGTCATTGTTGGCGTCACAGAAAATTAAGGTCTGAATTACCACATTACATTTCTCACCTGTTATGATGACATAAGGAATGTGACCAAAAGAAAGATATCTCATTGTTTTTGTCGAAGACCAGCAGCTCCATATCGAACAAACACATTGAGGCAGTTGGGCCATATGATATGGATGTTTCTTTCTTTTGGGGGTTTGCCAGGCAGTTCCCCCAGTAAGTGGGCCTAGGGACAGCCAACTACATGTAACCCTTTCAGCCAGGGATCATCTTAGGATCCTCCTGAACAGGCTGACGGTTTTATTTTGGGAGATGGATGTGTCACTATTGGAGATTTTATATCCTGTGAACTGACAAGGAATGGATGTAACCACCCATCCATATGTGTGGCAGGAGCTTAAGGTACTCAGGGTGAAAGATAATGTTGTGAGTCAACTAAATTAACTACAGAATGGCCTGACAACCACAAACTGTATTGTAGTTTAATAAATAAAAATTACTTAATTTGTGGGGAAATGGGGTGTTTTCTGCAGACATTTCAGTAGTAATTCTGGTTGGAAATAGTACATTGTCAAGGTGGATGCTGCCAGAATTCCTAATGTTTTAAATTAGAGTTTTTGACTTAAATACTTATTCCACACAGTGTTACAGTTGCAGCCAAACTGAACTTGCAACAGAGGACTTTGCTTCTTAGGCCTCCAAGCTAGAGCACTCAGACTCTGTTAAACAAATCTGATTTTTTTAAACTCAAACTAGAGTTGAAGACTTTCCTATTTCTCTCTTTAATTGTAGGTGAACTTTCTGTTAGGCCCTGATATCCAAGTTTACCTTTTTTATACCTAAAAATTCTCATTTTCATCCCTGAAAAAACAAACAAAAAATATTGAACTGAAAATAAAAAAAAGTAAAAATGATATCATGTATCCTTTGTGTCACTGAGATAGCTGTGTTTGCCTTCATTAGGACAAAATTTGCCTTAGAGCATTGTAATAAAAGGGAAGGCGGTGGAATTCATTTTACATTAAACCCTTAATATTTTCCATGGCACCAGATACATCCATTAAAATCCCATAAAAGACTGACTTGGACTTTGTTTTGTGAAATCATTTCCCATTGCAAAGGCACGTATTAGTGGGGGGATCTTCCTCTCAGGCTAGATCCATAAATGACTAACTCTGAGCATGTTTGAACCTCTTTTATGTAATCATTGCTTTCCTTTCTTCTAGTGAAGTCATGACATATCTAACCCTCATGGGATATGTCAGAGCTGCCATTGCACTGCATTGATCTAACAAATTATGTCAAGAAAAGTTACAAAGGACTGTAAATACCTTTCCAATCATTTTCTATGTCTGTAGCTTGATTGTGTTGATTGTTTCTTACCTTCACAGGTCTGAGTGTCCTCAGACAGTTGGAAACCAGTTCCACAGCTCCTGCAGGTGTAAAATCCTGGGGTGTTAACGCACATCTGGCCAGGACACAAGTTACCCTTTGCGCACTCATCCACATCTGGACACAAATGCACATCATAGCAGAAGATCACCATCTTTGGCTTCAAATAAATAAAGACTGCCAGTTGCAATCAATTAGAAAATGGTCTTGCGAGCTGCACTATCTACAGGATAGTTGCCTGACGTCATCCTATTCTATTTGAGCTTTAGTGTCTCACTCCAATGAGCACAGATCAGAGAAGTGATGCCAAATGATGGAAGACTCCAGGATCCAGCTATGATGTTATGTCTGAGAGCTATTGGTTTAGTATGAAGGTATTTTGGCTCCCAGCTGTCACACCTGATGTTCTGTAAACAAAACCTAAATCAGCACTGAAAATTATATTTGAAGCTTGGCGTACTCCTACATTAGCTGAAGCTCATCTGGCTCATCTAGAGGCATGCTTGAATAAAAGAAATGGCAGCAAATACTGAAAAGTTTCAGCTCTACCTTCACACTCTTGTCCGTCATCAGAAACTGTAAAACCAAGCTGACAGTTGATGCACGTGAACGAACCCTCTGTGTTGGTACATTTTCCCTGAGGACATGTAGTTGGAAATGCACACTCATCGATATCTGTTGTGAGACAATGCACACATTAAAAAGCTCAAAGACACAGAAGCCACATTTATAGTGTTTAAAATACCATTTCAAATAAATGAAAAGGTCAAATAGGGCAGTAAAAGACTGGATAAAAAGGTCCAGAACCAAAGGACAGGACAAAACCACTAAAACACACAGCTAGAGGTGCAGTAGAATAGTGAAGAATCTTTTTTCCAAAGAAGTTGTCAAAGTGATTGGGCTGCTTGAATTTGTACCAATAATAAGGGCTATTTTATGATCTAATAACTTTACAAATCCAAATTAACACGTAGGGTTTGGAGTTGGGGACTAAATGCTAGTAGCAACAAATTGCTAATTTACAATGTGCCTCCAAATCACAGTTACCTGTTAACTAGAAGGTTGAAATGTACAGTATGGGTTAAGAAAGTTAAAGAGAAACAAACCTTTGCATATTGTTTCTGTGACTGTTACTGTGTGGTACTTAAGGTAAAAAGCACAAGAACTACCGAATTATATCAGAGTATACTGGGAACATTTGCTAGGACTTCAGAATTTATTGCATAAACTCTCTATATCCAAACTTGCTCAGCTCAGGTTAGCTTGCTAAGAAAATCATTGGTCAGTCCTCGTAACCTCAAGACTTCTACGAAGAATTCACTCTTTTTTTATTTTTATCTCTAAAGGATATCAAAGACATGCAGTTTTGACTTCCACTTCACAACTGTGCCTTACAATGTATTGTTCTAACACATAAAAATCCAGATAATAAACAAGACTTAGTGGCTGAAATAAAAAAAAGATGTTAGACTTTTAAGGAGTGTGAAGGCTTTGCTGAGGAAAAACGATACCTATGTAACCATAAATGAAGCTAAGCTTTTTCACCACCAAAATCAGCTTTGTAATCAAGCAGTTAGTATATGTTACACAGAAGTCTTATTACAGGCTATCATTTTAAACTAGAAATGCTAATTAAACCAACCTTGACAGAATTCCCCATCAAAAGACACTTGATACCCTGCAGGGCAGTTTTCACATGTATAAGACCCCTCTGAGTTTAGACAGATCCCGTTGGAACAGGTAGACCGTGACTGGCACTCATCAATATCTGAGGAGGACCGACACAGACATGCACATGTGTTTCTATTTAGACTGAATAAAACCTGGAGAGAAACCCAATTCATGGAAAAGAACATTTCACTAAGGGGACAGATATGCTGAGAAACTCTTTAACAATGTTAATGGTGTTACTGAAAGAAATGCTGGAGATTGAATGTACCATCACATCTCTGCCTGTCCTCAGACACCATATAGCCAGTTTCGCATCGGGTACAAATGAATGATCCCTCTGTGTTAGCGCACACCCCTTTAAAGCAAAGGTCTCCTTGTGCACACTCATCAATGTCTGGAAACGGAAAGAACAAATTCACCACAAATGGGCCAAGAGATCAGCATATAGTACTACTTCAGCAGTACAGCAGATTAATGTAAATCATTACAAAAATCTTTTCTTACCTTCACACTTCAGCCTATCAGAGGATGGTCCAAACCCAGGCCCGCAGTTCTGGCAAATATAGGAACCTGCTGTATTGATGCAAATCCCCGCTGGGCACGCGTCACCACTTCTACACTCATTGAGGTCTAGAAAGAATTATTCATGCGAAGACATGACGTTACTGCAGGGACAGCTTCATTAGCAGAGGCTTATTCCCCGATGATTTACACTCATGATTTCTAACCTACCTTCACAGGACTTCCTGTCTGAGGAGACTTGGTAACCAATGTTACAGGTGCACTCATGGGTGCCATCCAGATTGACACAGCGGCCGTTGACACAGACTCCTGAGAGCACACATTCATCCACATCTGGAGAAAAGATACAGGGAGGAAAAAAAAGGACTTCTTAGAACAAAAAGGCCGCGAACATTTCTGTGGCACTTTATAAGTCCATAGAGGTTCCTAAAGGCTTCTGTAGCAGCAGCAACGTCACAAAGCTTGCGTAAATACCACCTGGCTGACAGCTACCTTGACAAACATTTTCTGGCGAGAGCGTGTAGCCATGGAAACAGTTGCATATATAGGATCCCTCTGTGTTGACACACCGACCGCGACTGCATATGGTTTGGTTCAGGCATTCATTGACATCTGAGAGAGAACAGCACATGCTAAATGAATGGGGAAAAGGTTCCCAACAAAGTTCACATAATACAATAATACAAACATACAGATTTTTCAAGTGCTTCCGCGGCAATAAGAGCAATTCATCTACTATTTAAGGAGACCACCAGACCCAAGAAAAGCATCTTAAGCTGCACTGCAGGCATTACTTTCAGTTATGCCTATTTTCCATTTGCAACTAATCTATTCAGGTCGGGATGGGTCAGGTCGATTCAGCACGGTTCATTTCATTGACTCAAATTAAAGGGAGCTTCTGTTACACAGCTAAACATTGGTAAAGAGCTATCCTCCCAGTCTACCTTAAAATGGTTTTGAGTCTATTCAAAGATGGGTTTAAAATCTGCTTAAGCTGCTGTTGAATGAAATAAAATTCAGATAAGCAAATTACCAAGGAAGAGTCGGACAAAATTACTCCACAGGGTTGTAAGACACTCAGTGCAGATTATTGCAAGTCACTGCAAACACTTCATAGCTGTTGATGCCGACAGGTCATTGTACTGAATTTGTTTTTTCGTCAACAAAATCAAAAAATGTTACAAAAATTTGTTTTCAAAAGAATTTTAGCATGGATTAGCATGACACAGGACAGACTTAAAATTTACCCAGCATGTAGAATAACTACGAGAAGCACTTGAACACACAGACCTCCTTTTGAAAGCCTTTTATGACCCATCAGTCTCTTTATTTTCCCATTCAGAAACTACAGTTAATGCAAGTGCAACAAATCATTGTACATAAAATTAATTAAATGTAATTAGTTACATTTTTTGGATAAGATGTTGCTATGCTAAGAGAGACAGGAAGGTGTTCAAATGAGAAGGAAAAGAAAAAATATTTTCTTCCAAAAACAAGAAAGAAAGGGTGTTAATGTTATAAAGACTCTGAAACGGACTAAAAACATTGTAAAAGAGTCACAAAGCTGTTATTGTTGTTTCAGCCACAGGCAGAGCTGGATGTCTGTTAGTGTGTTGCAGCTCTTTTCTCTGCAATCATCTAGCATCACTCAGGCATCCCCCATAAGCCCTGACAAGAGAAAAGATCTGTTTTCCATATCACACCGACAATTGTGCTTATCCTCGATTCGGCCAATTGGGCCTAAACAGCCGCACTACTCTGCTGTCAATTGACTAAAGCAAATACTGGAAAACAAGGATATGAGGCTGCCCATCTTAAGTGACCCCTAGAGTGTTAAACATAAATTGAAGGCCCTGGTTGTAACTTGTAAATGTTCAGTTTAAAAATTTGTTCAGTTAATCCTAATAATTTAAGCAATTTAAAAAAAATATTCACATACTTGAATATTGGTTTTACTTCTTGTTATATCACAACTGCAAATTTTGTACAGGCCTGTGAGTTTTTTAGAGAATATCCCTGAAAAAAGATCAACGAACCCTGCCAACAAGTTTGGACTCATTGTTTTAAATAGAGTACTAGCAAGTTTAGTCTACACAACCTCAAACCCCCCAAGACAATGTCCTAAACCAAGCAGCTAAAAGGTCGAATGAAACTTTGGAGGAGCTGTAGAGATCCACAGCTCAGGTAGGAGAGTAGTCTGAAACAATGACCCTAAAAAGGCATATCGCATTTTAATTTTTCTTATTTCCCTTCACTTCCCAACTATGGTCAATACTGTCGATCTAGTGCAAGCTGACAGAATAGACAAACACTTAAGCCTGATTTATGGTTATTATGACCTGGTTGACTGAGAATTTGTAAAGACATATATGCCCAATATTGTTTTATTATACTAAATACAATCTAAATTAACTATGTAACATGACATAAATATTTTTGCAAGGAACTGCTTTTATATAGAACATTTTGAAAACTGACATAAAAGTGCTTGAACCAACACTGTTATAACTTTAAGCCACCTGGAGTGCTACAACTGTAGATTACAGGTTCAGTAAAAGCAAATAAGATTGTTGCACTGTCTGACAATTATACGGCCTCCCTTCATGTTTTTGGAATCTTGGAGTTACTTGTAAAAAAAGGAAACTTTAATCCCCTCTAGATTAATACATCAGATCAGGTTAATATTATTTGTTGCCTAACAACAATGTTTAAGTTTAGTTAGCTTCCATGCTTAAGCTTGGTTTATACTTGCTGAATTGATCAGAGCGAGAGGGTGCGCAAGCGCCAAAAGTGAGGTAATCATGCACCACGAGCGCAGCTTCGGAACTAGGTCGTGCACCTCCGAATTTTTGTAACTTGGCGCTGTCAGCGCGCACCAGCCTCGTTCAAAATGGGAGGATATACGTAAAGTCCTCCATGATCAAGTTTGCCAGTACTGACATCAAACGGCCCAGAAGCTTTAAGTGGGACAGTTTGATTAATGCTGTGTTGTTATTGTTTATTTAGTTACCGAAAACAACACACCTACTGTTCTATAATAATTATGATTCTTTAAAAAAACAATACTTTGTTCAGCATCTTGGAAGTCAGAAGTCAACTGTTTCTTCTCTTTTATCTGCATTTACGCTTGTTGTGTTGATCACTGCCCCCCTGTGGTATTAAGATGTACTGCACCAGCACCCGCATCAACTACAAGGTGTACATCACTTCTGTGGGCTGCCGCACAGCGTGCACAGACCGGTGCAGCAACCCAATATGCAATTATATCTCGGCCTTTAAGGGGAGCTCTGACTGCTCTGAAGTATTGGTCTAGGTCACATGACTTATTCAGTGATGGATCTCTAAAGTTACAGAGAATCCTGCATGGAGCATCATTACATGTCAAGTGCTGTATATTAACCCCCAAACTAATCAAATATATCTCAAATTAAGCTAAAATATGGGTCAAAAGTTATGCACTGTTCGTTTATGTCCAAACATAAGGATCACCAACTGAGAAATTACCGATAAAGAAATTCACAAAGCTCTTCTAAGATTATTCATAATATTTTCCATCAGTCATGTGCTCTATATTTTCACATTTCTGGAATAGATTGGGAGCTTAGATTTCCAAACAAATTAGAGGTGTGGAAGGTCATCAGGAGGGGAATGGATATGTAACGCCAGCAGGGATGTTATGTAATAGGGCCACTTTCTGGTTCGAAGCTTATGTTAGTTTTAAGAAAACACTCTCAATGCGTAGTCTGGCAGCCGCTTCTAATCGCTGATAGGAGCCTTAAACCGCATCGCAGACAGCATCAGGAGTGATAGGGAAAGTTTGTTTATGTGCCATCACCGCTTTGCAGTAGGGAACTGACCTTTTGGCCCTCTCGTACATCTCCCGTGACTTCTCTCCCCTACCCTGACGGTCGTAATGAAGCACTGCTTGCCTCTGCTGGGCTTCACATTTACATTGGTCAGAGCTCTCCAACAATAAGACACTGTTTATTTAAGGTTTGAGCCAAGAGAAAAATATTTGGACTCTGCCAAATTGAAGTATTATAAACAATCTTTTTAAGGAACCGCTGATATGAAAAGATCAGCAATAACACACTGAATGAGGTTAAATAATAACAGGAATATGCAGGGAGGATACATGGATTCACTAAAGGAGCAGAGAAAGTGGGGGGCCATCGGATATAACCATCATTCGCTATGATTTTATGCTGTAATGTGAGCTTAGGAATGTTCCACATAGGACCTAAAATATCCAATATAAACTCAGCTGAAGCAAAAGATTTCATTTGATTTCAAATTTTTATGCGCACCAGTAGACAAAATTCCTTTGAGTAATAGGCCACTAGGCTGCAAATTAAATTCAACTAATGCTACTTGGTCAACTGCACTGCATCACAGGCAGCTGACAGCTCTTTAAGTCCTTTTTTTCACCTCATCAATGCCAACAAAGAGAAAGAGTTACATCACCATAAACTATCACAAAAAGGCATTACTACACCAGAGGGAAACCCAGCTTAATTCCTCAAAGCAGCTTGAAATGTCCCGGGGTCCCTGTATGGGGGGAGGGTTTGGTAGTGGTCCTGCTGATTTGATGGGGTGTTAGGTTGCCTTACCCACACATCTCCCACCGATGGGCCTGAAGCCCAGGCCGCAGACCTGGCACTGAAAGGAGCCAAGAGTGTTGACGCAGATTCCATTGGGACAGGAGCTTGGATCTCTGCATTCGTCTATATCTGTTCAGAAAAAAAAATAAAACATTGTTTTATTTAGCTGTTACTACAACAAGTTTCCTTAAACAATGCATGTATCAATGGAATAAAGTGGCAGTAAGGCCAGGGAGGCAAATAAATATACACACAATCCTCCAGAGACAGAAGGAGGTTAATGGTTCTCTGGGCTTCAAGCAGAGGAAAATACATGTTGTTAAACAAACAAGACGCTTATTTCAAGACTGAACTCAGCTGTGTGTTTGGGAATTTGGGCTGATCCATGCAAATTACCTTCACACAGGTCCCTCCACGACTTGGCGTAGCCGCTGTTGCACTCGCAGGTGTAAGATCCTTCAGTGTTGATGCACTGACCGTTCTGGCACTTCTTGGCCATGCTGCACTCGTTGATGTCTGAAAAACAGAAGGACAAAGAAAATCCCTGTTATTTTTTAGGTCATCAAGTATAAAAATACATATTTTTCAAACATCACCAACAAATAGAAAATATGATGTGTTTTCAAAGAACAGAGACTTGGGGTGACTAAAAACATGATATGGACTATTGCAAACTGCGAGATATCTCACCTTGACAGAACTTCCTGTTCTGGGTTATCACCTGGCTGTAACCACTGTAGCACTGACATGTGTAGGAACCGTAGCTGTTGATACAGCGGCCTTTCCCCTCACACGGGTCCAGTTCACATTCATTCACATCTACAAAGTGAAGAAGCAAAAGGTTTGTTAGATTGTGGCCAAATAAAGCTGAGGCTACACCCAAGGCCTTTGTGAGACAAATTTTCACATATCCGGGGTTCATTTGGCCAGTGCTCAGTGCTCATTTGGCTGTTGTCAGGTGTCACAAAACAGGATAAAAAATGTATCCCTTTCATTTTATGCTTGCTTAAATTTTCCATACTGCTGTGTCACAACTAGTTCTTACAAAACTGCTTTCACTGCAGTGAGGAAAGACAAAGCCTTCATGCTGATCAACATCAGAACTTAAATTGTGTTCTGCTCCATCTATAGATGAATTGAAACTTTGATTTACTTTAGCAGTTTAATTAAAAACAAGCTCATAAATCATTTAGATTTATTACAGGAAAATAGATATACTTAAAGATTTTTTTGTCAATTATCATGATTTTGAGAACCAAAACCTAAACTCAGTTACTCAGAAAAAGGGCATTTTCACATCGGTGTCGTGAAAAAATTGAAAGGTTTTGTTGAGGCCAAAGCAATAATATAAAAGACTGCTGATTTCAGAGTAGTACAGTACTGTACCTGCCAACAAAGGTCGTTCCCTAACAAGCTGGTTCTTCACACAGTGCTGTATCCAACACTATGATTTGAAAGTTGAGCAGAAAGGAAAAATCTGACACCAGGCCAATTATCAACTGCAGTTGGAATCAGTACTTTAAGGGCTACCACACACAGATGAGCTACTTCTTCAACAGAGAAAGTATGGCACGTCTTCCTCTGGATGAGGACAAAAAATGACTGGTCTATTTGTATTATTTGGTTATCAAAGCCTTCTTTTTAAAAAAAAAGATAAAAGTACATTTTGGATTTTGTTAGGAGAGGTTTCAAACTCTGGACAAAAAATGGAAAGGTTGAAAATAAAATATACCCAAGGTCCAATGAGAAGTTTTCTTAGTCAGTGATAATTATTGGGGGTATTTGACCTCCCCTATTGGTTCATCATATTTCATTGAGTCTAAAATCAGAGCAGCCATCGACCAAGAAGTTTTATAGCACTAAATGTTCTCCGGAGCTGCCAAGCTTTACTAAAAAATTGATTTTATTCTCCAGCAGGATTTGGCCAACACTGCAACAACTATGACTAAATGGTTTAATGACATATGTATCAATGTGCTTGATTAGTCAGCAAACTGGCTTGACCAATTTTAAAGAAAAACTCGAATAATTTTTTTTAGATTTAAGATATAATGAGCAAGAGTAACTGAAATAAATGGTTCAACTAAAATCAATGAATAAATCACAGCATCATTGAAAATGGGTTTATTTCAATAGCTCCTTTATATAAATGGAACTGAGCTAGACTAATGACGGTTTCTCAGCTCTAGTCATCTTCTAATCCAAAAGTTTAGGGTTAAATTCCAGCATCCTCATATCACAAGCCATTCCTTATTTACAAGCCAATTTACAGTATTATCATTATATCTATGTGTATGTAACAGGTTAGTATGGTTGGGTGAATGTGGCTCCAGTGCAGCGTACTTTGAGTAGTGAGTTCAGTATAATGGAAATGCCATACAGATTCAGTCCGATTACATTATATACATGTAGATAAATTAAACACAGAGGGATGTTTTCAAGTCTTCATTTCTAGTAAATATAATGATTTAGTGCTTACAGGAAATTAAATAATAAACAATTTTAGGAGAAATGGGAACTAAATGGAAAGCAGGTATACCACCAACTAAAAAGTTGTTTTGATCTGACAATCGAGTCTCATCATAACATATGGTGTTTGATATGACTGTAAATTAATTTGTGTGTAATACACCTATATTAACTGATGCACATATATTTGGATATTTTGCTCTACAGATTTGAACCTCTGTCTCACCGATGCAACTGTTCTGCAATGAATTGAGCTTGAAGCCTGCCTCACAGTCGCAAGTGTATCCGGTCTGCACAGGAACACATTTCCCTTGGCCGCATATACTTGGAGAAGTAGCACATTTGTTAATGCCTATGAAAAAGCAGAAAGATGTGCATGGTCATTACCCCAGAAACAGACAAGAACATTTCTGACCTGACATAAGAAGGGGCCGTAAAACATAAACAAGTGCATTCCAGAAACACATGGTGCTCTCTGTGGGCAACAGTTTTGCTAGTTTATAAGTGGAGACTTGGACTGGTTTAATAACAGTGCCGCGGTCTAACAGGTGGTGTAGGGCTGTTACAAAGAGTAAAGAGCAAAGAAACGGGTCAAACACTAAACCTGACATTAGCTTCGATCTGGACTTTTTTTTTTTCATTTAAAACGGGTAAGACATGACTTGATTCTTGGCTGAGGAGAAAAGAACCATCTCTGCATGACATCTGTAAATACTCACTCCTTTAATCGCTCTGTCAATCATAATTTCAAAGTTTTTCCCTTTTTTTCTTTTCCCTTTTTGCACTTTTTTTTTCTAATTTGGCATATGTCCACTTATGATGACAGACCCATCCAAGAGGCACAATCTCCCTTGGTTTCCTCCTACCCTCTGAGAAGCACATCAGCTCAAAGCCAATTTGGCTCTGAAATACGGGTCAAATAAAGCTCTCTCCGGCTTTACTTTGGATAAGCTTACAAAAATGCCTTATAAGATGTCCCGCTGTCTGCCAGCTGTTGACAGAAAACATAAAAAATGAAGAATTGGGCTTCTTTTTTAAATGGTAGCGCTGCAGCCCTCCTCCCATCAACCAATTTAGATTTAAGATGTATGTACCATTATGACATAGCTTATTTTCTTTACTGCTTTCTTTCGTTTTTTTCACTTCAAGTCTTACCAGTGACGGAAACCCGAGGGCTTGTTTCTTTTAAATCTGGTCTCAAGTTGAAGCCAAGGGAGTCTGGAGAGGTCTCTGCAAAAAGGAATGAGGAAGGTCTTAAAGTACTTCTTTATAAATGAGGAAAAATAAAATCTTCTGGCTACTACTATATAATTAATGTACAAACCTTATATTTGGGTAACCTAAACTTCATTCAATACCATTCTTGCATTAAAAAAATACATAAAAAGTTATTATTTTAATTAAAAAGGGCTGACTGATTAAGTACCAAATTAGGCTGATATTCCCCCAGAGAGTCATTGAATTTTTTCATTTATTAGATCCTCCATGTCTCTAACTTGAAATATTCCATATTAAATGAAGATAATAATAAAAATTGTAATGAACTATGAAGCTACTCCTAAAATACATCTAAATATTTGTACAGAATCTTCATATTATTCTGTTAACAAAAAATCCAACGCGTGGACACTGAAATGATACAGCTTTAAAGATGAAAACATTTATATGAAGTTTAGTATAAAAGACTATTACCAACGTCAACTCTTAATACACGTCCCTTAATAATTTAAAGGATTTCACATTTTAAAGAATGGGACTGAACTGGCTACTTTAGCTTCCTGTTTGTCACATGACCTGTTTTACATGCTGTGCTCAGATAGTCGATGTTGCCAAGCTCAGCATAAATCCGAGCTGTGAAACTTTTACAATGTTTAAAGCAAAGCAATAAGTTTGTGAAGCAGGAATGTAACTGTTTTTAAAGGTTTTGGCAGCACACCACTGTAAATGATTGAAACATGAGCCTCTTATAGCCAGTCATACCAAAACAAAATAGAGACTTGTGTTAGCAGAGTCAAAATGTTTTAAACAAAAAAGGAGAACAGATATGCAGATGTTTTCAGAACTGAATAATCAACAAGTCAGAATAATTCAGAGCAGAGCATGTGCAAGCATAGCCAAATCATTAATAAATTAGTTCAAAACAAGAGTAGACATACTACTGTTAACATTGTCCCATTATCAACAAGTCATATCAAAATACAGAAAATATGCCAAAATTAGTTTAGCACATGATTTACTCTGCATGAAAAGCAGCGAGTAGTAAGATGATCTGCAAGTGTCAGCACAAACTGAGTACTAGGGCTGGAAAAATTAATCATAATGGTAATTAATCAAATATGATGTAATCATCAAGTAACTTAGTGATAGAATAATTGTGAAGTACAAATAGCCTGTTTAAGAAGGACTCTTAAACAGACTATAACCCACACAGAGTAATAATTAAGGAAAAACTAAATAGAAAATATGAAAACGTTTTATGTAAAAAAGAAATATTCTTTGTAATTTAAAGTAAAAACAAAAATGTTGGGATCCGGAGCCTGCCGCTCCACCTTTCCTCCAGCAGAGTGCGTCGTGGGTCTCCCGGGCTGGAGCCCTCTGCACAGCTGAGGGCGATCAGCTCATCAGGAGAGATCCACTATTTAAGCTGCTGCCAGACCACGCTTCGACGCCGCAGTGTTAATCAGCCTACCTGGTTCGGTTATTCACCTAAGCCTCTGTATCCCTGCCTGACGTCTGCATTAAGACTAACTTGTCTCTGTTCCTCTTAGGAAACCTGTTCCCTGTC
>JAUZNJ010044630.1:0-32714 GCA_034780135.1 Jordanella pulchra | reverse complement strand
CCCACATGTCTCTCCCCCTCTCTCATACCCCCTTTCCTGTCAGCCTACTGTCAGAAAAAACGAGCCACTAGTGCCGTTAAAAAAAAACAACAGATACCAAGGCTAATTCAGACAATGAAGAGACTTTAAATGTGTACAACTACACATATGATGAACCACAACCATTATAAGCCTTTTGGACAGCCGAGAGAGCGAGGAGAATTAATGGCATGAGAGTAGGGTAAGTGTCATGGTTAGAGACAGTTGGAGCCACAGACGTCATTCTTAAAGATTTTGCACGACGATCTGTTTTTAGAATTTGAAAACAGATCACCGCGTAAAATGCTGCATGAGAAGCAGTGAGAAACACCAGCTGCCGGAGGGGCAATGTCTGCTGCTTTTTGTGCTCGCTGCACCTCCAGAGAGAATCGATCCGATTTTCTTCCCTTTATCTAAACTTTGTCCAGCATTTATATTGATCCCAGTCACAGTTCCTGGTCAGCGATCCGCGTGTAGTATGTGAGGAATCTCCTGTTTACTGAGCTGTCTGCTCCTGTAAGATTTGCATCAGGACTGAAACACCAATAGTATCTCAGTCACTCAGTTTCATTCATTTCAGCATCAGTTCAGCAGCCTTTGGTTGGCAAAGGATCTCAGTATAAACATCTACTCCATTTGATAACTGCCTACTTTTTACACAGAGCTGAAGCTGCACAGACTATTTAAAACTTGTTAAAAAAATGTTTTTAAAGACTCTGCTAAGAAATGTCACTGCTATTTAGTTCTTATTTTGGAGGTTTTAGTCCCTATTTGACAAACACATGCTTGTTTATCTCTTGTTACGACATCTGTTAGACTGACAGCTGTCTGGATACAGCACAGCAGTCTGGAGCTCCATTCTCACCCATGATAGTGTTCTTACTGTTGACCCTGTAAAAGGTGATAGAAACTGGAGTTAGGAGCTACACTTTGCTGTATTTAATGGTTCATAAAACAGCCCTTATACAGTGTTTTTGTTTATGATGATTTGAGCTGTAGTAAGATAGTATAAACTTTTTGCGTCTTGTATTTGCTGTTAGTTTTAGCCTTGAGGTTTAGCTAAGCGGGGATGCCAAGACCGTGATTTACTTTATAACCTTTTTACAGCACCTCGCTTCAGTAATCCTCACCTTTCTCTTTAAGGCTATAGTGTTTTGAAACTAAAGATGACAACAAAAAGCGATATCCTCATCAAACAAGCTAATGTTATTTTCTTATTCTTGTGTTACTCTATAAACTGTAGAACAAAGAAAGTAGTGCTTTGCACAACATAATTTCCACTCTTTATTTTTCTTGTGTCAAAAAATGTGCAAAAATAATAGAAAAAAGGTTAAGTAAAATCTAAAAAGTAACTAATTATATAATTATTATTGATAATAATATGTTGTAAAGATGTATTTTCTAGCATGGTGAACATTTTTAATAGAATATTGGCTTACGTGCCAAGAAGGCACAATCATTTTCCTCTAGGATGTTTTTCTGTGAGAATCGAGTACTTATCTTTATCTAATTCTCACATAGCCTTGATAAATCGCCTATTATTATTAAATGTGAGAATTCTTGGCTTTAAACCAAAGACATAGTTTGCCACCAACTTGTTGGTCATGTTTATAGATTTTTATTTGTCCCAGTGACAACAGGCCAGTTCCTTTCCAGTAACCTGGGCCACTGAAAACCATCAACTGATACGTGGAGTGACTTGCGTTTGTTAAACAGGAGGTGAGGATCCATTTCAGTCTGAGGACATGAACCATAAGGAGGCTTTTCTAAAGCACAATGGCTTCTCTCTCCTCTCTGATAGCAAACCTTTTTAACAAAGGCTGGCCTGTTCTCAATCCATGTTATTGCTGGTAACCCAGCCCTGTTTGCCTGTGTGAGACTACCTATATCCCTGTCATATTCTGAAAGTCTAACATGCTTTTATTTTGGGAGCGACAACATGGTTCAAAATAAAAAGTTGCACAGTTGCATTGCTCATAATTTTATCAATTAGTACATTTGCTCTGAAATCTGAGATAAAATAAAATACAGTGTATTTTTCCATATAAACACACACCCACACCAAAGACACACATTGAGCCCCTTGATCATGCTGAACTCTCTGTACTCATGTTGGAAAAAAAGAACTAAAAATGTGGTGTTATTGAAGGCTATATATACGCACAGCAAGATCCCAGAGTAAATCTGTTAAATACAGGGTATTGGTCCTGGTCACAGCATCAGTTCCCCAGAGGAACAGTCCCAGTGCCAATGTAAAGTACAGCAAGCCTGCTAATGTTAGAATGTGAAATTCTTTTAGTTTTCTGATACTCCCTTGCACACTTGGTCAGATTAAGCTTGAAAAACAGTTGTAAAGCTCCTATCATTGCAGTTTCTACGAGCACTTTAATCTCTGTACTATAAAGCACAGCTAGCACTTATTGAGTGCCAGCCAGTGGTCTTAAATCCACTTTCTTAAGAATCTGAGTAAACACTGGGACAATGCTGTTGCTAATAATTTAGCCATTTTTATTTATGGTAATGACTTTTATGCATTATGTTTTTTAGGAGTTTTTTTTAGGAGAATCGATTTTGTAATCGATTCTCCTATGTCTAAGCCTAAAGCAACAAAATTCTGATATTTTCAACACTTTTTTAGACATGTTACATAAATGAGTAATGTCAAAATAAGAAGATGTAATCATTGTTGTTGCCATTGCAAAATTTGTCTTCTGCATTTAACCCATCCCTCAGGGAGCAGTGGGCAGCCTCTTGCAGCATCCAGGGAGTATTCTTGAGTTTGTGGCCTCTTACTAACACCCTCCACAAATGCCAATAGGACACCACTTCCAATGCAGGGTAACCACCTTATTTTCTTTGGTGCAAACAAATCATTAAACAAAAGATTATTTGTTTAAGCCACTTTTTTAATTATAAAAAATAAGAGTCACTCAAAAATCACCCCCCATCTATATAGTCATATCAATAATGTCAAGGTTTTTTATTTATTAAACAAAAATTAAGCAATTTTTATGTTTACTGGATTCTTTTACTCATCTTTCTCACACAGGGGGTCTACGTGCATCCACCACCAATAACCTTACTTCCTCTTATTCTCCTCTCCCTCTCTGAGTGTAGTGAGAGCAAGATAAAAAGAGGAAGATGTTATTAGGGTCTTCCAATGCCTGAAGGGGAATAAAGTCTGTGGCTTGGTGGTGTCTCCCCTCTTTGCCTAAGAACTGTTTCACCAACTAACCTCCATCTTCACTCATATCTTTAACATATCTCTCAAACAGTGTAAGGTTCTCTCCTGTTTTAGTTGCTGCACCATTATCCTGGTTTGAGAGAAATACAATAGATAATTTAATGACTATGGACCTGCTGACCTAAGGTCTGAGGTCATGAAACGAGTGTCTGGTGCTGAAGCAACCCCCTACAATCTGCAGACCGTGCAAACAGGTCGGCATAGGATGTAAGACAGAGCAATGTTATTTATATACCACATTTCAGTAGCAAAACAATTCAAAGAGCTGTACTCATCCCGAGCCTACACTTCATCCTGTACCACCTTGACCACCCAGGGAGATATTTCAGGAACCTGCCTGTGGATATCAGCTTGGCCTTTAACACCAGCAAGCCAGTCATCCTCCACTAGAAGCTCACCACAGTGAGACCTTCCACGTCTCAGTGGATCACCAGCTTCCAGAATGACTGGCAGCAGTGAATGAGGCTGGTTTCACAAAACCATCTTGGGCTAAACCCACTAAAGACAGTGGAGAGAAACTTATGAATGGTGGAGGATCCGTGACGCTCTCTGCCTTTTTCTCGTCCAGATGTCCAAGGAACTTGGCCTGGCTATTGAACCTTTAGAGTGCATAACACTATCATATCTTCAAAATAACTGAGGATAAAATATATATTGCCATTTCTATTATCAACTTAAACTGGTTGATGCATATAAGTTGAATTTATTTCAGTGCTTTGTCACATCTTGTCAGTCGGAACAAAAAAGTCTCAGTAACACAAACCTTGGGCTGAAACTTACTTCTATTCTTCAAGTTAAGTCTAATTTTAGTCTCCATGGACAAAGTGGGGCTTAGTTTGGTAATTGTCATGTCTGGTCTAGATTTTTCTTAAGTCATACATGTAGATTTAAATTGTTAAAATTCTGCAGGCAATGGTTACTGTCTGCCACAGAGTAATGAGGTTATAACTCTCATTTGAAAAATTGTCCTACCAGCAGCTCAGCCAATTTATTTTCAATATGTAGAGCTCTTTTGAGTCTGGCTATAAACCCCAGCAAATGTGAAAACAGTAAGGAAAATAAGATTAGTCACAACCAAATCTTCTGGAATGAAATAATTCATTAAATTAAAAATAACTTCAAGTAAAGAACATTTGGCTATGACTGACCATAACTGCAGACCTGCAAACACTACAAATCTGCCCATGTTTTTCTTTCTTTTAGGGTTTGCTAGTTTATATTTATTTTTTTTATCCTTTTTGTAGATAATAAGAGTGGATGGATTTTATTGCTTTGAACATCATAGACGTAAGCAATTCCAGTCCAATAGAATATGTGATCTAATCTGTGTTGCTTCTATTCAACCTGTAATTAACCCAGTTATTGTTATTCTAATTATATTATAACCATTGTAGAAGACATATCTTTATTCTTGGAAGAAAATGCTACAAGTAGACTTGTTCTAAGTTGTTTATGTGGGATTTCTTTTAACTGCGATGTCCAGATGGAAGAGATTGAAATTCTAGCCAAGGATAACAGTCTGAGAACTCTGATAGGTTTAATTCTGAGTTGTAAGAAGCTCAACAGAATGTGTTATTTGTATGCAAGATCTTGCTGTGCATCAAATTATGTTTACCCAAAACAGTTAAAAAGTCCCACTCATCCAATAACTATGGTTGGTTATGCTGGTTCAGGATAAACTTTGGACACTCAGTTTGATCCTGATTTTGCTGACCTGAGTCAGGATGTAACAATGTTTCCAATTAAACAGGACTCTGAGAGCACATGACTTTGTGGATGTGATATCATCCTAAAGGTGCAGAAGGGAAACACATGTCTGTGCTAAAGACTGATTTATTGAAGCAGGCTGAAGGTGAGGTTTTACTCAAGAAATCTTTCTGTTTGTGTGTGTTGCTAAGGAGCAGCTCTTTGATATGTCCAAAAGTTCATCCAAAATTCATTCATCTAACACAAAGAGCAAGTTCTTTGTTGTACTGACAGAAAAAAAGTCTTTAACTTGAATTAATGTAAAAATATACACAACTGCAAACTTAAATTCTAATATTCCATTCTATTGACTATGGACTTCCTCAACATGTGTAATAAAAGACTGGACTGTACCTGCTGCAACAGTACCACAGTCAACAGAGGAGCTCCACAAGGATGTCTGTCCGTCCGTCCGTCCGTCCGTCCGTCCGTCCGTCCGTCATTCCCTCCTCACTTGTGAACAAGTCCCACTTGAAGCAGGAACTCTCCTCCAGCATTTTAAGTTCAATAACCATAGAATCAGACTTGGAGGAGCTAATCTTTCTCCTTCACACTCTATTGTGAAATGCCCCACTAAATGCTGTAGGTCTTGGAAGGAGGGAGCCTTGAGAACAACATAATTCACATAAAGCAGTGAGGAACTCTGCTGATCACCCAACCAGACCATGGCTGCTCCTAAAAATCTTGTCCACTGCCCGAAATATGTATTGGGCAACTTATTAATGGTTCTGTAAATATTAAATTGCTGATATATTGATATTCTAGTTTTTTAGTTATTTTCATTTTTTTGCACAGCCTTTAACAGAGGAGTTCAGGAAGCATTTCACACGTGGCAAATACAGAATCTTCAGGAAAGATCTGAAGGTATTAATTCATGACTAACAAAAGCTGTGAATCAGATCTGTCTGGTTGTTCATGGGAGAGAAAGTGATGTCATGGCAAGCAGATGGAGCATCCTGTAAGAGAAGGGAACAGGAAAGGACAATCTGCTTGGAATAGGGAAGGGTAAGTATTGGGTGTTAGGGTAACCGAGAAAGTTTAGACTATGCAGAATCTGAAACTTGACTGCCTTCAGATATCCGGGGGCACTGGGTGTCATGGCAGATGGAAACGGCTGCTGGGGAGGCTGAAGTGTGAGAGACACTTGCACACAGTGCTGAGGATTCTTGGCATTGCAACCCACTGACAAACAATCCTAACTTTATCCTGTGAGCTGGGCCAACTGAATGGCTGCAGTGTGCAGAGTTTACCCACCGAGGGGGGCCGCAACTCGCCCTATCCTAACTCTGTTCCCATCCAAATACTGTGATGTCTGAGGCTGGACTGTAAACTCCATTTATCATAATGTCTGTGTTGGTTCGAGTAAATTTTCTTTGTAAAGAAAAAATAATCCATCAAATTAGGTGGCTGGCAGATGAACGTTCCTATTTTTCTTTTAATAGATGTGATTATTTCTGTTTGAAGCATGGCACCAAGCGTTTTGCTTAAGAGATCTTTGGTCACACACATGGTAATAATTAGTGCCAGATACATGGGAAGTGTTTGCCTTTATAAAAAATAAAAATAGACAAAACCAACTGGAAATAGAAACATGTAACTACACCAATCAGTATCTTTTTAATTTGTTAAAGTGATTCAGTTTAATGCAGCAGTTCCATAATTCAGTTTGATTCAAAGATCAAACGGATCTGATGTTGTTTTATCATTAGAAGTTGTGTTGAGGTGGTGCTGCTGGGATCAGGCGTGCAACCCATGTATGGAGGGCTTAGTCCTCAATGAGGCCGCCATGGGTTTGAGTCCCAGACTTTTACCGTATGTCTTCCCCCTCTCTCAACCCCATTTCCTGTCAGCCTACTTTCAAATAAAGGCCACCAGTGCCAAAAGAAATCTTAAAAAAAAGAAGTCCACCCACATCACTTCAGGTCACACTGACAGAAGAGGAAAAATAAAAGGACTCAGTGGAAATAAAAGGGATGAAAAATGCTTAAAAATTGTGGTTAATGAAATAGTTCTTAAGAAAATGAATAATCCATGACTTCTTGTTTCCCTAAGGTTAAAACATGACGTCACCTAAAACCCCATTTCTCCTAGACGCTCTTGATAATATGAAAGATAAGCAAACATTGAATTTAAGAAAGCCAAGATATACCTTACAGAAAAACAGCTACTTAAGAGCAAAAATTAAAAAGCTTCGAACAACTTGAAGCAAAACTTGGAGAAGGACCCAAGTTAGTCGTTCTGCAGATGGTTTAAAAGCAGCGACAGGAGTTTAACATCTTTAATAGATGAACTAAAAACATGACAGGAGCTGTACATTATCACTAACAAATAAAATAAAATCAGTGCAATAATTCAAACTTCTCAACATAAATAGAAAACCTTCTATGAAGCACTTGACATAACTTTTGATTCTGACTGGTTGAAAATACTGTAAGATAAACAGGAATAATCTGCTATTCATGGAGACCCCCCTAGAGAGCTCACATCAACTTTGAGGTCAAAAACTCCTCAGATGGGGAATTACACAATATATTTTATATGGGCGATGACAAAAAGGGAGCACTACATTAATAAGTGTGCGGTCTGTAGAAGATCATGTTTCTAAGACGTTTCTGGGAAAAAGGAGTTTGGAATAAAAGCCTTCAGAAGTGGGTTTTAATAATGTTTCCCCCCTAATCTGATATTCTAACCCACTGAATGTCATATGAAAGCCCATCCATAAAGGGTTCTTTAACTTCTGTTCTGTCCTTCTAGGACAGAAAGCTCAATACTGAGAAAACGGTTTTAGGCTGTGCTCTTCATCAACACTAGTGGAGTGTTGAAAATCTCCATTTAGGGTTCTCAGAAGTCTAGTGTCTCATGCGGATGGACCCTGGTCCAATTTGATTACATTTTTTGTATCAGAGCTCAGAAATCTCACAAAGTTTGCCACATGTTATATCTTTCTCTGCCTGTCTGACTGCTCAGCTCCCATAATCTCCAGCTGCAGGGGGGCTGGAAATACTGACTACCAGTTCTCTGAACGCAATCAGGTTATATTAAACACATGGGTTGGTCCTGATATTAATCTCAGCATAGCCTTCGTGTCCTGATGTGATGCCAGAGTTGCTGGGATAGATTTGAGGATGGAATTTTCCCGAAATCAAAACCAACTTTTCTTCCTGCAGTTTTCTTTTGTAACAAAAAACAAGGTCTTGTCAAAACATATAAATCACTACTTTGTTTTGCCAGTTTTCACTACAGAGATGTGTGTTGTCCTCCAAATAATGGTAATCCTCATTATACTTCATTGCCAGTCATAAGGGGCTTGTCAAAAAACATCATGGGAGCCTCAAACATGAATTTTATTCACATTTCCTTCTGATTTGAGCCAGAAAAACAGTTGAGAACTAGGTCCATGTTTACAACGGTATTCAAGTATGATACATTCTTTAAAAAGTTCCTTAAACTAGGATATTTGTATTACACCACTGAGTAATGCATTTATCAAATTAGAATAAATTCAAAAGCTTTGGAAAACAAATGGTATTCAATGAGGATTCTAAAAAAACTTCAGTGTGAAACAATAAAAAACAAATGTTTTGGCTGTTTATTAGCTGAGAGCATTTCTGTGTTTCTCACTTGAGTAAGTTATGAGAGCATTAGATCTTTGTTTTAATTTCTGAACAATCAGGCAGCGTACAAAGTGAAACAAATAATTATGATTAATTTCTCATGAAATTATGTTATCTGTCTGCCAAACTGTCAAAAGTTTATTGTCAGAATCTGTGGCGCCGCCAAGGGAATCCCAGGAAAAAAAAAAGAAGTTTTTCTTGATGTGTAAAACACCATAGAACCCAAGAACTTTTATTAAAAACATTATTCTGGTGAGATATATTAGCAAAAAGGATTTTACACTTCAGCTATCCAGGAGTAGTGAACTAGGATGTTTTTTGCTTGCTTTGAATCTATACATTAAAGGCACTGAAAAATAAAACTGAATGAACAGATTTGGAAAGACTTAGTTAATCTTCATGTGAAATCTCCATCTAATGCCAAATTCAAGATGCTAAAATATTTGGATTTAGACATCTTAAGGTAAAGACACAAGACACATGTGGCGTCAAGTCGCTTCCTTCCAAGATGCTTCTTTAGCAATATCAATAGATTTTCTCTTTGTCGGAGTGTCTACATAATATTTCTGTAACGTAGGTCCTAAACAGGTTTTAGAAAATTAAAATAATGTTCTAAAATGCCATCAGCTAAGACATTAATTGCTATCTTATTTATTTTCTTGACATATGACTGAACACATACCAGTACAAAAAGAAAAAAAAAGAACAAAAAAAAAACTTTTTCCTGCTGGCTATGTTAATATTCGGAGCAGCTTATTGAAGTGTGAGTCAAAAGTTAGCATTTCCGTTTTGTTTTGATTGGACTTGTTGATAGTTTGGCTCATAGCCTATTTTATAGCAGCAAATGCTTGCTTGGTGACAAACCTCACCAGAAAAAGTTGCAGTCTTGCTTTATAGAATAAGAACCTTGCCCCACTTCTGTCCCAGAACTAATCATGTGACACAGACAGAAAGGAAGCAAAAACAGCCAATATGTTCCTATTGTGTAGATGAATAAATCATTTGCATTTTTAGAGGAATCATAGAATTTGTAGCCCAGTAGACTAATGTCTGCGGCTTAGAGTGCAGTTTTGAAGGTGCTACAAAAGATAAAAAGCTTTAATTTCCTTGAATGTACTTAAAAAATACAGATGTGCAGTTTCTCATTTTGTAATCTGGGTGTGGCATACAAATCAGACTGCACACCAACAGGGTTCAGCATTTAAGTTCACTCAGGGACTCCAGTGATGATCCTTTTAGAATCACCCCTAACATTTGGTTATGTGTCTGGTAACTTGTCTTACTTGGTCACAGTGATGAGTTGAGTTTTGTATAAAATTTGTGATCATGAAAAAAATAGTTATTGGTTAGCCAAAACATAAAGGTCAGAGAGGTCTTAAAACTGTTGGCCATCTCAGTAGCCCCAGACCAGAGACAACAGTTCCAGTGTTTACTGCAGTCAATAGGGAGCCATTAAACTTTACTGTGGCAAGCAAGTCTGACCTTTGGTACCTAGCCAATGTGATGTAACACAGTGACCTGCTTTCTATGGCTCAGTGGAGAGCGTATCATTAATGATTTGATTGGATCAAAATGCTTTTCTTCATTGTTTTCTTCCACTGGCTTAGTTGAGACCATCAGAAGTCCTGCTTTAGCTCATTTTCATTAATGTTAGACTTATGGTCACCGTTTATTCAAATCAGAAAGGACACTCTTGCTTTGGACTGGGTTTTAAAGTTGACATCCTCAGACAATCTGTTTGCAGGAAGCTGAGAAGAACTCTTAAAGCATCCTCTTCAAACCGGAGATGCCTCCTCTGCTCTGAGACCCAGTGACTTCCTGAAACCACAAAGAAAGAGTAGGCTTGTGTGATGTAAGCGAAACAAAATAGACACAAATATGCTCATTAGCCTCTTCCACCTCCCCCAGGAAAATACTGAATACATTTCCCCTCTGAAACTCAAACTATCACTGGAGACCCCTAGCAGGGATGCTACCCACGCTTTAACATGTTAGCTTGTACTAAGGACAACCTCTTTGTTTACTCATTTTTTGCTTGATGGAGCTTTTGGATGGGGTTACTTTTCCTTTGGGCTGCTGAAGTCTCGTGTGGTGGTGATAAATCCTCCACAAACTTGAAGCAAGCACAGATGTTTGTACAGCCAAGCCTAGGTTTAATGTTTTCTTTTTCTAAAATGATTCATGATTTCACAGCTCTAGTTCCTCCCATAGGGAACCAGCAGAAGAAGGAGGTATACCGCAAACAGTGAAAGTGGAGATAAAAAGACAATGGTGTGATTTTTTCTGAAGGCGTCACAGCTACAGTATACGTATACTCATAGCGGACATTATTTTAACTTATGTTTAAACTATTCTCCAGTGTATTTCAGTTGTTCTTTTTCAGGAGGAAATGAGAACACAAATGTAACTCTATCTATAAGGTCTTAAGAGTTTTTTCCTTCTTTTTAGACTATCTTCCTTGCTGTTTAGGTTTCTTTAGTTCTTTAAACAATCAAACAGCTGCAGTTGATCCAGAATGCTGCTGCTCGCATCCTCACTAAATCTTAAAAAGTAGAGCACATCATCTCAATTCTAAGGTTCTTAAACCAGCTTCCTGTGTCTCAGAAAACATGCTGTTGAATATTTATGTTAGCTTTTAAATCACTGAATGGCTTATCACCAAAATGTGTTACAATAGACCACTGTATCAGCTATCCGGATGTCTCAGATCTTTTGGCTCAAGTCCACTCTGCATACCCAAAACCTAACATTAAGAAGCAGCTTTTAGTTCTAATGCAACACTAATCTGGAATAAACTTCAAAACTGCAGAAAGCTCTATTTAAACTATTAGCTAGAACATCATTTTTTTAAGTTTGTTGTCAAACTTTTCTTTCCCTGCTTCTTTTATACTGATCTAATGTATAGCATATAAAATAAAATATACTGTACAAATAGTATAATTTAGGTATAATCTTCTCTAGTCCACATCCCACTGTTTATTATTTTTAGAAGTTTCTCTTTTTTCTTTAATACTTGTAGTTTATCATGATGTTCTTAATACTTTGTGGTTATTCCTTTTAGGTTAGCGTTTATATTTTTCTCACCTTGTTTATATATTCATCATATCTCTGTTCAGCTCTTCTAATATTTTTTTTCTTCTAATATATTTTTCTTTTGATATTTTTTATTTGTTATTGTTTCACCCTCAGTCTACCTTCTGTGTTTTGTGTTTTAGAAATCTATGCCTTCTGCTCCTTTATCTGTGAGAAACAGACTTGATGTCTATTTCTGACGTATGATGGAGAGGAGCTGTATGCCATGCATTGTCGTCATGGAGGCGGTGAGGATGAAGAAACTGACTAGAGTGGCCTCTGCAGTTGGGACCTGCTCCTAGAAGCACAACCTTAATATATTTTTTTTTAGATCTGGGTCCACGGATTTATGTTCAAGTAATTACCCAATATTTAATGGAAGTCTTTCAATTTCCAATACTTTTTAATGCCCTTTTTGTGAGTATAACAATATTTGTTTAACATTATTAAAATACCCGATAGCAAGCCAGTAACTCAGAGACAATCTAGGAACCAGAATTATTGAGTATTTTGGAGCTCTTTCTTAACAATCATAGATTTATAGATCCTCCGTTTAGACACCAAATACCTTCTGGATGTTTCCAAATTTTCCCAAGGTCTGGAAGGACACAATTTTACTTTCAAGTGAATTAAGGGTAATATAAACCACCAAGAATCAAGGCATAAGTCATAAACAAGACCCAAATGACCTATGAGTGTTCCTGTTCACAGAAGCTGCTGGGACATTTGCTTGGACTGAAAGGACACTGGACCAAAAAAGAAACCCTGGCTCCAGATTGTACACCTTCAAGCTTGACTAAAATTAACAGAAAATTCAGTGCTTGAGAATGATTTCAAGCTAACATCAAACTTGGTTTTAAAACTAGACTGCAGGCTGACATTAAACTTTTAGAAAGGCTTTTTCCACACACTCAACAAAAATTATTATGAGCTACAATTGAAGGCCAGGTACTTTCCAGAAAGCCAGTAAGGTTACAATACTTCCACCATTTCTATTAAGGGTTTGCTAGAGTCTTTTTTGATGGCTACAAAAAGCTTGTGCTGAAGGGCCAAGTTGCAGATAAGAAAAACCTTTGGGGATTGCAATCTGGCAGGAAGTTTTAGTATCTCATCAAGAAAACATTAAAACAACTGAAGAATTAACAACCAGCTACTTTATTTGCACCATTTTCTATATAATAACCTAGGAAATAAATGCTGTTGATAAAGTGTTTTTTATTGTATCTTTAATCTTTAATTCGACACACAGGAGAATCCTTTATAGGTAGAAATATGCAGCAACTTCCAAATAGTTCCTTAATCAAATATATTCCAATTTTTAATATTTGCGTCTTATAAAACACTTTATTACTGTAAACAGAATATAAAACAAAATTTTATTTTATCACCCCCCCAAGAAGCAAAGAAACAAATAGGTATTAAAACTGTTTTTTACTCAAATATCTAAGTGAATAAAAGATGTGATGGGGCTATACTTTGTAAAAAGTGAGATTAGCATTAAAAAACACCTTATTTGCCATAGGACTATGAAGTGCCTTTCATGCTTATTGGACCCTCTGCTACAGAAATGTTGAGCTGTGAGTTAAGTATTTCAGAAGTCTATGAATAGCTGAGAAAATCTAAAGAAACTCACCTTCATCACAGGGAAATAAAAACTGCATGGCGTTACTGCAAATAGATACCTGCCAGCAGGACGACGACTACATAGAAAATGGTTTCAATCTAAACATATTCACGTGTGATGATGGTCCAGTCAAAGCCCAAGACTAAAATAAAGGTAAGCTTGTTGACTGCTGTTCAGAGTTCAGAGCTACCCAGTCTTTAGATGAGCAAAGCAGAAAGATAAATAACTCAGCTTGTAACTACAATCAAAGGGTTTTCACAACATACTGACTCAGCTCAACACACAGTACATACATTTCTGATTTTATTTTTTTAAAACCTTAAGACTCTATACATTTTTTTTCATTTTTTATTTATGCATTATTTTGTGTTTGCCAATCACATAAAATCCCTGCAAAGTAATTTATAATTGAAGTTTGAGCAGCATGCAGGAATACTAAGGTCTGACTACTCTTTCATCTGCAGGCTGCAAAAGAAATCCCTATAGGCGCTGACAGAGGTAGGGGAAAGGTGCCGGACACGTCTCAGCGTTTGAACTATAGTGCACTCAGTGGATTACTGTGCAGTTGAAAAGGAAATCAGACTAAGAGGGGATTTGCACACTAACACAATTCATCCTGTTGGCACAGGAACACTGCTTTATTAATTAGCCTAAGTTTGACCTGATAGGTTTGAACAGCTGAATGTTTGCAAACAGCTACATTATTTGGAGTTAGGTGCCTTGTTATTATTAATGTACAAAACCAAGGCATACTGTGAAAAACTGCTGGTCAGGTTGTGAAAGGTTTCTGTCAGAACATAATCCCTTTGTTCTTGCTGAATCCAGGGACGGGTGTTGGGTTGGTTTAATTCTTTTTCTTTTTTGTTTGTCAGGAAATTGAAACTGCAGCATAAATGGAAAGAGCTTAAAGATCAAAATCGCAGCCTTGAGAAGAACCACAGGATCCCTCTGCAGACCAGTCCTCTATACGACTCTTTACTGATGTGTTAGAAACTAATTTTTAATTCTGGATGAAATATGGTACGATCCCTCTTTTGTTTTGTCTTTAACCTTTGTTGCTTTTTGAACATTTTTTCATCTCCCCCTTTCTGATCTGCAGCTTAGGTGTCACTCAATAAAATGGACCTTCTCTTGTCAGGACTAGGTTAAGTGTCTTGTGTTTAATTCAAGCTTAGTTTAGTCAGTCATTTAGCTATTTTGGTTGGTACCCCAGTTATTTTGGTCAAAGGTAGTCTAAAACTGCGGCACCACCAAACTAGTGCACAATTTGGCAGATTTGGCATCAGCGCGAGTGTGTGTGTGTGTGTGTGTGTCGGTAAATAGAGAGAGAGACACAGCCGAACGTAAAAGGAGGTTCTTAAAGTCTCTGGGTGGTCCACCCTCTTAGCCTGCTTTTTGGAAGTGGCGGCACCAAACAGTGGTCATTATTAGCAGACGAAACACCCCATCGGGCTGGGATTACCTTGCAGCCAGCTGCACATGTGAACGTCTAAACAATCCTCCCACCGTGTTTTGACATGCTCTATTATAGGTTCTGAATTCCATACCAGATCCAGAGAAAAAAATGACATAGAAATGAAATCATTCATTTGCTCGTCTGATGTCATCCAAAAATTGCCATAATTGCCGAGCTCTGGCGTCTCTGGTCTGTGACTACTGGAAAATACACCAGCAGTAGGAGAGGTGCAGACTGGAAGGATGTTCTTTGCTGGATCTATATTAACTCTGGACGTGTAATCATAGGAGAACTTTCCCTGCTCTGCTTGACCAACAGTGTACACCTTTAACGCTCGACTATAGCAGACAAAGAAAAAACTGGACTCGGTGTGGTCAGATAACAGCTAATGCTAGACTCTGGGAGCCAGCAGCAGGAGCTTAGTGTTGTTCAGTGCAGCAGCTTGTACGGACACACAGGTGCAGTTATGTAATGGTATAAAGCCTGAGAGCCTCATTACAGACAGTGTGAGATGCTTTAAAAATAACAATTAAAAAGCAAAACAATAGAATGTTCCATTCTCTGCAAAGTTCTACCAGGTTCATCAAAATGATGCAGTAGTTCTTTAAGTTAACAAGAAATATCATTTAGGATTCAGTCATTTAGAAAAGAAAAAGCTGCATAAATAAATATTCTCACTATTATCAATTATATAGTTCAATATACATGCTGCTGACATAAGTAAAATAATAAAAATATACTACTGTTTAATGGAAAATATAGAAACATTGTTTAAGCGTGGAATAAAAGCAGAAAGTTAGATTTGTCCATAGCAGATGAACAGCAAAAGAAAAGGAAAGCTGTGTATTTTAATAATTGATGAGAAGCCACAGAAATCCACCATCCTTTAGTTGTGCATACAGTGCATGCTAAGTAACTGTGCCCAGGCATAAAATGCCGTTTTATTTTAGTTCCCAATCATCCCTTTGGAAGTGTAATTTAGATGAGTCATAATTTGGGGTCTACTTTGCCTTTGCTGCTTCTTTTATATCCCAGCACCAACAGAGATCTCAGCATACACTTTGACTTTTTATTTCTGTGGTTTTCTTATCTGTAAAAACAGTTCAGAAGTTTACCGTTTCTTTTTGCTAAGTCAAGCTTAATACTGCTACCTTTTTCTAAGCTAAACCAGTCTGTTTTCCAGCCAGCTTTCTTCTTCTACTGGATGCTTACCTCCTCCTTGCCTCTGCTCCCCTCCACTTCTCACCTGAAGTAAACACAGTTTCACTTTACCTGTTGACTGGTGTTTTATATTTGGTCCCTCTGAGAACTGTAATGACAACAGCTTAACTGTAACCATTTGTAAAGGGTTCAAACGGGTTTTTAATCTCTTCCACATTTTCATTTCTGTGATAGTAAAGAAAAAATGTATGATCTTTGATGTTTCTATATTCCAGTTAGGTTTTATAGTGTTCTTGCTGTTACTCTGTTAATATGAAGAAGCTTTTTACAGAAGGATTTATATTCTCAACTGATGAAACTATTCGTATCCATAAGTGCATACAGAAAATAAGTCCATCCTTGTTGCTTCTCTACAATTTAAAAATGAGAGCATCCAAGAACTGCTGATCAAATGAATTTGATTATCAGCAAGAAAGGAAATACTTTTGAGAGGGAGTCATTTCTGTAGATTAATCTACAAAGTGTTTTAAGTCAAGATTTATAAAATGAAATGTGTCTTAAGAACAAATTGAAAAGGGCTGAACAATAATTTCTGGTTTAGAAAGGAGGTAACCAGGAGAAAGCCACTTCTCTAAAAAAAGAACATGGCAGCAGCACAGAGGTTTGGAAACCTGAGTCTGAATGAATCAGACAACCTCTGCAAAGAATAACAATGTTTGTTTTTGAGGTACAATGCCATGTTTGGACAACCAAACACAAAGGATTAGCAGGGGTACATCATCCAACTGTCAAGCTCCTGTTGGAGGGAATATTATGATACAGACTTATTTTGCAGCTACAGACCTTAATACCTTGCAGTCATTAAGTCGGACATAATTCATTCATATAAAAAGTATTCTAGATTACAACATGAGGCCATCTGGCCGACAGCTTGACCCAGTTTGCCTAAACTGGGTCAAGCCAGACAAAAAAAAAAAAAAAAAAAATTCTTCAAATTACTTCTCCAAAACAAGCTGCATCTACAAGCTGTTGAATCATGGTGTGCAGTCATGTTTTCCCATAAATCTATTGACAGACCTTGAAACTTTCTTTTCCCATGACTGCAAGTGCCAGTTGGAAGGGAAACATAAAAACAGAGGGACTCTTTCTGAGGCATCTTTCTACCAGCCAGATCTCTGAAGCTCTCTGCATGAATCAGCTGTCCTGCCTAAATCAAGCAGGATAAAGTTAAATCTTGGTGCTGGATTTTTATATCAATAATTTTCACTTTTGATTATCATAGAAAGCTAAAATGTTTCTGGTGCTGTAGCTCCTCTTGTCTATTTTTTAGAATAAATTTCTATCAACTTATATATTTGAGCTTGTTGGTAGAAGGGATGCAAGTTTGCAGCCCCTGCCCCATGGCTTAACTTTCAAAATGTTTAACATAATCAGCAATAAAAAATAAATGTTAGTAATAAAGCTAATAAAATTGCCATCTATAACTAAGTTATTAAGGTGGACAGAAATAAAACACAACCAAATATCTATTTAATGATATTGTATTGCTTACACATCCACCAAACCAACCAACCGACCGACCGACCGACCGACCAACTAACAACCATCCAAAGATTCACAACACATGATGTCTTAAAGCATTTAACAAAGTTAGTTTGATTTAATCAAATCAGACATATTTAAAAATGTCAAATTTCAATTAACCTTAGTTCTTAAAAATGCCTTCAGGTTCAGTTTATTATTCAAATAAATTAAAAATTATTCTAGCAATGGAAACGCCACAGACTTTACAGTCACTGACATACAGCATCCACTCCTCCCAGATGAGTATGAAGCGACAAAGGAGAGTGGATTGCACTGCATTGTTGACATTTCAGCAATTCCTCAGAGAATATAGTGACAGCGGAAACGGAAAACTCCCAGTAGTAAATAATCCATCCAGTTCTCTAAAGGATGGACCTAAACAGGAAACGGGCAGTGATAGTTTAGCTGTTTTATCCCTGGCTAGCTTCTCTATAGCTTAGCCTCCATCTACCTGGCAAACAGACCACAGTTTGAGAGACTGAAGGATCGAGTGTCTGACCAAGTAGTCAGCACCACAGGAGCACCAAAGGAAATGGTACTTTCACCATTCCTTTACAATCTATACACCTCTGACTTCCAGAGCAAGGTTCCTGTCTTCTGCGGAAATACTCAGATGACTTGGTTGTCATGGGATGTATCAGATGGAGAAGAAACTGAGTAAAGGAAGCTGGAGGACTGGGAACTAACAGGAAGTTAGGATTTTTAAAGTTTTGTGTCATATCGCCTTACTCTCTCTCTGTGCCTGTTCTGCAGTAAAACTACACTCATGCAGTCGAATACAGGACAGTATCACTGCATATGTAAATATAGGACAGTACAGATGATTTTTATTTCTCCAGATCAGCATCCTCTTTGAACAACTCAGACAGCTCAAAGCTGTTCTCTAAGGCTGAGCAGGCCTCTTTATTCTAAACCTGAGTGGTTCTAATGATGGGTTTGATCTACAGATCAGAGGTTTGTATTCAGGGATCATGTCCACAGATGTGTGATCTGACACTCGAAAGCGAGGAGCCGGTATGCTGCAGGAAAGTTGCACTAGACCTGCTGTACCATAGTGTGGTCTCTAGATGGAAACTTTATGAATTTCTGAGATTTGGGGAGCACAACATTTATTTCCACATGATTAAAGTATCAAGCCCTGTCAAAGCTGCCGGTGGATTATGGTTCATTTGGCTGCAAATCAGGCAGAAGAGCTTCTCTTAGGTGAGGACTATCATTTTGAGGAGGAAATGGAGGTGGTGGAGGAGTATAAATACCTAGTCAACAGACTAGACTGGAGACACAGCTCTGAGGCTGTTTAAAAAAAGGGACTGATCAGACTGTACTTCTTAGGGAAGCCTAGGTCCTTGGGTATTTATAGCAAGATACTGCATCTTCTAGAAGTCTGCAGTGGAGAGTGTATATGTTTTATATGGATGTAAAAATGTATGCATCTCTACGCGTCAAATCTCTGTTCATAAATCCTACTACTACAGGAGCATCTTTTCAGTCTCGATTGTGGAAAGATACACTGCTCTTAGGAGACAGGAAACAGCTTTCATTTGTGTTCAGTTAAAACATTTATATTCATCCTTAACTGGAGGTTAATGGTAAATGAATCAAATGTTATATGGGCTGTAAAACAAAAGAAATTCCTCCAAATTCATTTTCAGCATCTGGTTTATTCTTAGCTTTCATCTTGGAGAAATCCCAGTTCCTCACATGTTCCATAAATATTAAAAATTAGTCGACGTTTATCTGAAAAAGAAGAATCTAAATAACAAAACCTGTGCTTCATGTATTAAACATGTTACATTCACTTTTATTATACCAGGTAACATCTTTCCTTAAGCCTAAAGATACAACATCCAGCAATAATCAACAGATTTAGCTTGAAAGTGGGGATGTATTTAAGATTAAACAGTAAAACATTCTTATTATTGAAGCCAAATGGATAAAAACCTTTTCTAAAAACCGCTTTTTATTTAAATGCACTTCTTTATTATTAGATATAAAACACATGATTCTTAATAATCATTGAACTTCAGTAATATGAGTTATAATTCCATCATAAAATCTGGTTATTTCATTTTAACAAGGAACAGCTCAGATGATTTTACAGTCTGGGAAACAGGTCAGGGGGTCACAAAAGGATCACAGCTTTTGAAGCCTTCAGGTTTGGTTCATTATAGGATGTCAGGGGTTGATCTTGATCTCTGGTTCTTCCTCTTAACCTGCTTCCTCTCTTACCTCATGGTTATCCGCCCCACTTCCAGACCTAGCTGGCACAGTCTGGCTCCCAGACCGCTCAACCTGTTGTGTAAGAGCAGTGTGAAGAGATAATACGCTTTGCTGGAGACAAGCTCTTTGTCTGTACTTTCACCTGTGGTCATTAACACAGTTATCTTCAAATCCCTGTGCTGCAGAACAGTGTCACAGAATCTGGAGTCATGAGGAGACATCAAGGAACCTGCTGCTTTAAAGCAACAACCACAAAAACACAGCAAAGTCCTGTGAGTGCCCTAGTCCTTTACTGTAACCTGAAAGTGGGGGGTTTCTGTAAGATAGTTTTTTTGTGTAGCTCTGAGTGGAGCAGTAAAACTTCCTGGAATGACGCATATCTTGATCTGCAATCAATTCTCTTAGAGCGTGGAAGATGAAACCAGAAGTAATGTTTGATCTGAAACTCACTGGGGCTTGACAGTGTCCACAGAAATAGTTTATTTGGCCAGAAGCCTTTTTTCCCCGAATGCTCACACAATATTTCCTGGTAATATTTCTGCTCAGAGGGCTGTCTCATTAAATACATAGCCATCTAAAGTTCCAGAAACTATATAAATATTCACCCACACCATAATATTCAGATTAGTTAGGATACCATACTAGTAATTGTATTTAGCTCTCTGTGATAGAACCACAGCACCGAGTAGAGCTGTGTGATTTTCTTTAAACTAATGCTTCTTACTGCAAGTTTCTTCTGAGACGATGCAGGCAAATATGATTTATGCATCACTTGTTGTTCCTTCCAGGTGTTACAACAAAAAGACATTTTTTCTTAACTTAGCTGACCATTTCTGACACTGGTCTGTATGGAATCCCTGCAAGCAAACTTTCCCTTTCAATACCTCGGCCTACAAGTATTATTCTGCTATTTTGTTTTGTGAGTACTTTACAAGATGAGAAAACAGTATTTTTCAGATGGAACTCAAGTATCACTCTGGAGAATAATCATATCTCTCTCCTTGGCTACTGTAAAAGCAGCTAATACTATGAGTGGTGAAATGCTCCAAATGACTCAGTGTATCAAGTATTTTCAAGTGGCCCCGAAAATTTCCAGATACACATGTGTGAACTGGAGAAACTCTAATAAAAAAAGCAAAAGTGGCTGTTGCAAATGGGATTTAGTAAAACAATCACATCCAGTTACATAGTGATGTTCTGCAAATTCTAAATGTAATATGTAAATAAGCAATAAAGCTTTTAAAAAAAGATTCTAGTGATTAGGAATATTGGTTTAAAAAATGTAAGTATATGACTTTTAAGTCTAGCATATAGTATATATCTACACTGTTAACTTTCCATTAGAATACACAGACATTAAGTATTTCAAACGTTTTTATCAAGGCAAAACATGATGAATTGGAAGAAAGTATATCTTATTTATACACATTAAATACAAAAAATGTAAAAGTAAAACAAATCATGTTGCTGAATTTACAGCTGTTTTGTCAGACTTATTTAAATATAACACAGAGGTGTCAGTACAGAGGTGGCAGCATCATGATGTATGGGTGTTTTGATGCTCAGGTGGCCTGGTGATATTCACCAAATCCATGGTGAAGCAATATCTCAACACGATATAAAACTAGGCTTCTGATGAATCCTCGATTAAGCAATGAGCAATAACATAAATGACACTATACTAAGATACTATTTGCGAAAGACACAGTTAAAATGTATAAGTAGGATATATTTCAAGGAAACCGCGATGTTCTCTGCCTCTTAATCCTGTCCAACGCTGCCCCCTGCAGGCCGAAGTGGGAAGGGAAATAGAAGTAAGTATGTAAAATTGAGACCATAAATTAGAGCGCCCTCTGGTGGTCAGATTTGAAAGAAGATTTGATTTTTATTCTTTTGAGTGTTTTTAGTCAGGTGTGTATTCACATTGATATGACTTTAAAATCATCTTTTAGAAGTAATAGAAAATACATTTAGAAAAGAAAGTTCCTCAAGCTTCATATGTCAGATTTTTCTTTAGCAGAGGAGCAGCAGATGTGCAAATAATATAGGTGTACTCTGCAACCAGCACGGCCCTCAGTCTGGACAGATTAATCATTACACACTGACCTTGGAAGAGTGGGCGACATCTCAAATATCCCATCAAATATTTTAAAATCCAGAGACTTTAAAAACAAAGTAGAAGAAATATTTAAGTTCTTGTTTTAAATGCTGGATTTTTAGTGTAGCAAATCCAACTTTTGAAAATTTGCTCTGAATGAATCACCTTGAAGATTGGGTCGCTTCTAGTGTCTGTGCCCCGTCTATATTTAGGCCGCTTGTTGTGGCGCTGGTCAGCTGGGACAGGACACGCCTCTGGACTGAATGGAGCGCACCGTGCGTAAAGTCCAGCTCGCAGCGCAGCCGAACTTTGTCGCTAAGTTTTGGTTTTCCGATTGGTGCCGGTAACGGTGACATTGATAAGATTATTGGGGGTGGAAATATTCATTCAGCGATGACACGAGAAGAGGACCTGATCCGCATCGCCAAAAAGCTAGACAAGATGGTGTCTAGAAATAACACGGTGAGGCTGTATTTTGACACCCGCAGGTGGCGCGTTCTCCCCTCGTGCTGCAGCGAAGGCCTACGAAAGGATCCTATTAAAACACAAAGTTTACACCGGAGAGAAGCTTGTTTTTAATCTGACTCGATGAGATGAGAGACTCTGCATGAGTGTAACTTGAACTAGTCTGTCCAGTAATAAACGATCGACAGGTGTTTGCCGTGGGTCTCCAAATGTTTCCCCCCCCCCCTCAGTTAGTTTGCAATGTTGCACGGATCTTGCTTGGGTTGTTTGTTTTAACACTTTTCTTAAAAACCATCGTCCGATTGTCTTGATCTTAGTGCCATTCGTGCAACAGAAAGTAAACAGCGCGGCCTGTTGTTCCACTGCAGCCCTGCAGTGTTGTTGTCTTCTACTGCAAATAAGATAAAAGTTTCTTGGCGCTCTTGTCAGCTACAAACCCTGCAGAAACGTTTACCAGTCGCAGAGCAGCTCAGGTTCGCTCTGTTATTAAGTTATAATGCGACATTTTTATCTATTCATAATGTTGATGCAAACAATGCAGAAGTGAAAGTGTTTTAGCCACCAAGCAGTTTCTCTTCAATAGTTTCTGCATATGTGTTTACACAGATATAGCATGTTAACAATGCATTCTACAAATACTAAAAGGTTAAAGCAACTGTAATGTCTGCCGTGAATACAGGAGGGAGCTATTGACCTGCTGAAAGAGCTTAAAGGTTTCAATATGACACTCAAACTTCTCCAGGTAAGCTGAGGAGTTCTGTTTTATCACTCATTTTCATTCTAAATGTTTGCAACAACATGGAGGCTTAAGGAAGTTCATCATACCCAGATTGTTTTTTTTTTTCTTCTGCTTGCAGGAAACAAGAATTGGCATGTCTGTGAACAGCATCAGGAAGCACTGCAGGGACGACGACGTTGTCTCTTTGGCAAAGGTCCTCATTAAAGAATGGAAGAGACTTCTGGGTGAGAGTATTTGACTGAACACGGTTCCCTGAGTAATTAAATCCTTAAAATGCAGGTGAACTTTACTATATTCTAGTTAGGTTAGTAGTAACTAACTTCAACTAGCTAAACTCATTTATTTCACAGAGATGGACCGCAAAGAGTCGTTCATTTCAAGTGTTTATTTTAAATAATTTTGGTTGTTAAAACTTGCCGATAATAAAGACCCTGAGTTCAGCTTACCAGAAAAACAAAGCTTTGCTGCTTCTGCGCATTGTAGCTTTGGAGACCATCTGGCTAAGACCCCCTGAGGTTTAATGAAGCCCAGGTTACTTCAACAGTCGCCTTTTTCCTTATAACAAAAGCTACACATTGACCTGAGGTCAGGTTGAGTTTGCTGGTCAATCAAGCACAAATCAAATCAAGCACAATGATGCCATGGTATTTAAAGAAGGTATTGGTACTTTTTTTAGCATAGCCATGTGTCCTCTGTGTCTCCAAGCTTCTCCAGTCTTCCTTTTGACTCTAGGGCTTGATTCCCATGTCAAAATCAAGTGTTATTTAAACTTGAAATAGAACTCTGGACGGCTGAGCAGTAATCCAATTTATAGTCTCGTTAATTGGGGTTCTAACGAGCAGTTTAAGAGGAGAACTACTATAGTAGTAGGCCATGTGCTGGACATGTCTCTCTATGGTGACTCTTGAAGCTTGACTTTGAACAATCATGAATTTCCTTGTGAACATACTTTGCGTTGCCGTCTTCTATGGTTATCTCCGCTGTTTTTTTTTTTTTTTTTTCTATGATGCGATGTTTGTCTGCAGCATTCTGGGGTCAGTAACGTCTTGTGGCTCACCATCCCTGTTGAGGGTGTGTCAATGATTGTTGTCTGGACAACTGTTGATTCACATAACGGCTAGGCTATAAAATTACATTAAAGATCTTTAAATATATTTGTCTAATGTAAGATTCTTGGTGTCGAATGATCAGAATTTTTGTTTTTTTAGCTGTTAGCCGTTGTATTTTAAAAAGGATTGCACCATATTTAAAGAATCTGTACAATATCTTAATTTGACTTTCAGCATGAAATTGCAACAAAAAAAAAATATAACTATTGGAAGATGTTTTGATTTTCTGAGGTTGGACAGGCTGTACTGAAACTTACTTTTACTTTTGGGGATTAATAAATTAATAAAATTAATACATTTACTTTTGGGGATTAATAAAGTATAATTTAATTGGACTGAATTCACTCCAGTTCTGAGACTAAACAATCTGCTGTTATGTCTGCCTCTAACTCTGCCAGACTCGGGGAATTCTCACTCAGAGAAAGCTGCTGAAATGAAGAACGGTTTGGACTCGAGGAAGCCTTCGGCAGCCGCTGCAAACAGCTCCTCCTCAGAGCCACAGAGCAGGTCAGTCTGATGCTGTTTGGAAACACAAGCTGCAACGTACCGACATGACACCTAAGGCAGAGGATATACATGCTGATGTTGAGTTCTGTCATAACCAGCACATGTATGATCTCTGCTTCAATCACACGCCAGTGTTTGGTCTGTTAAAAAAAAACAAAAAAAAAAAACAGGTTATGGAGACAATTGGGTTTTTTGTTAATGGCTAAATATAGTAATATAGTAAAAAACAGTGAACTCTTCCTTCTTAAATTACAACACATAGTTCCTGTGACTTCACATATCCGAGCACTCTATCACTAACCGCCATGTTGGTAGGCAGAAATGCTTCAGAATCGTCTCAGTAAGTGTGACTGCCTTGGAGTATTTTTTTTTTAATTTCGTACTGAGCCTACAGTGGTTGTTTCATAATATTTGGTTATGCAGTTTGGCAAAGCAGAGTTTTTACTACGTCCCAAAAATCAGAAAATTCTTACAACCACAAGTTTAACAACATATTAGTTTAACGCTGCTATAAAGCGTTAGATGTCTTTTGTGCTGAATGCCAGAGATTCTAGCTTTGAAACTATGAATACAAGGATCAGCTGTTGGAAACAACAAGTATTATGAAATATGATCTCTATTCTATTGTTAAAGAGTGTGGGGTGCTATACTAAACCTCCATGTGGTGAACACTGCGTTATCGACGCAGACCCCTGTGAGATATGGTCACTTTGAGCATTCTTTACATCGGCTTTCTTCAGAATGTCGTCTGAAATGTCTTCGTCGTCATCTTTGATCATTTAGCCTGTAATTGCACTCTATGAGGGACATGTGCATGTATGTTACTTTAATTACTATTCACATAAAGTGTTCTGAGCTCCTTTACAGTCCTATTAAAATACTGATTATGTATGTTTATAGTTTTCAGGCTATGAAGCTCCTCCATTCTGTAGGGACTATTTACTAAGTAATTAATGATATCAAAGTAATTTAAACCTGGTTTCTGTCCTCTACCTCACATACGGGTCGATCCTAAGTATCAATATACTTTTTTTCTGTTTGCCAAGAAGCCATAATGATCAACGTTGCCTAGCTTTTTCTAACACTGTCTTGCCTACCAAGGTGGCTATTGGTGGGAATCACTCCAAGATTGTCCAACTGTGGCCTCATCAGTGTGCACTCATGCGCCATCTAGTGGTGACAAACCCCTATTACACCAAGAAGCAGGAAAACATGATCCTAAACTGACAGAAGATCCTCAAAAATCAATGCAAATACATTGTTTAAAAGTACTTTCAACAGCATCGCCAACATATATGGTTAAATAAAATGTTTGGTTAATGAGGAAGGAAAATAAGAAGGCAGTTTAAAATAAAACAATTATTACAACTTATTTGTTATTTAATCTCTACATAAAGAAAGAGATTTGATGGTTAAGCTGATATAAAGCGTTAGATGTTCAGTTCAAGCTGGTTTATACCTCATTTTTTATCATTTTGTTTTATATGTAAATACTGAGCTTGAATACAAGATAAATGTCTTCAAATATCCATTCCCTTTCCACCATTTATTTGTGTTTCCACTCCTTTGTCATATTATCTAACTTAGGTTAATATTTCAGATATATACGCCCGTTGGGGGAGTTTCTGAAGTCAAGCCTAACATAGTTTGACTTCAAAGGTGATAAATAGAAGAAACACAAACACTTTGTTGTAGGTAATTTGACGCAAGGGGTAAAAAAAGATTGAAAAAGCGATCTTAATTGCAGGAACATATTTTTGTTTAATTTCTTCCTTGCACATCTTCACCTTTATATGGAGGTCTCCATACCTTTGATCCATTGGGAAAAAACTCTGTAAAAACTGCAACAGCTCCACAGCTGTGAGATCAGCCATAAAAAACCTTGGGATCTACAGATAAGAGGGCCGTGTGAAAGAAAAAGGACTGAGTGAGACCTGGAAAGCTGCTAAAAAACCTGCTGTTTTTCTTCCTGCTTTAGTTACCAGCCTTGAAGACCCAGAACTGTTGGTATCCATGTTATACTGGAAGTGGTGACATGCTTGGAAACCATATTTAGATTCAGAAGAAATCTCACATACTGCATGCTCTGAATATTGACTTATGCATATATTGCATTTGGTTTTACACACATGGACAGAGTTGTTGGTACCCCTCGTTTAATGAGAGGAAAACCCACAGTGGTTACAATCTGACAAAAGTAATTATAAATAAAAATTCTATGAATATAAACAAACGAAAGTCAGACATGATATTTAACCATGCTCCAGCATAATAATTAAAAAAAACAACTTATAAAACAGGTCTGGACAAAAATGATGGTACCCTTTAAATGGATATTTTGTTTCTTGACCTGATTAAATCCCTACAATCAAACAGTTCCTGTCAATGAGACTTCTGCTCCTCTCAGCAGGTATTTTTTACTCCTCATTAGCAAACTGCTCCAGTTACCATTTCCAGATGTCATGTTTCAGCTCCTTTCCAAAGATGCTCAGTACGATTTAGGTCCAGGCTCATAGAAAGCCACTTCAGAATAATCCAATGTTTTCCTCTTATTCTCATTCTTGGCTATTTTTGGCTGTGAGTTTAGGGTCATTATTCTGTTTAAGACTCAGACTTGGTTGTCTCCGATTTAGTCCAATGTGGCTAATGTGCATTATGACATTGATGCTTACTGAGTTTTAAGTTCACCTTTATTCTCTTTAGAAGTTTTTCTGAGCAGCCATAATCACTGGAAAATCATCTTGGAGTTGGTCTTATAGTCTTTACCTTTAACATGTGTGTCTATAATTGTCTTTCTAAGCTCCTAAGACACCTCATTCCTTTACTTTCTCTGGTCATGTTGAATGTGGTACACACCATGTCACCAAGCCTTATATATAGGCCTATTGACTGATTACAAGATTGCAGACAGCTGTGATGCTAACTAGTGGCCACACCTTGATTTAACATGTTCCTTTGATCACATTATTCTCAGTCTTTTCTAGATGCACCGTCATTTTTCCAGGCTTGCTAGATGAGTTTATTTTAAAAACATATCATCTTAAACCATGGTTAAAAAGCAATGTCTGACTTCATTGGTTCATTTTCATAGAATTTCTATTTATTATTTATTATTCTTTTTTATTTTTGTGAACATTGTGGGTTGATATGATAGACCAACAGAGACACATAATTGTGGAGGAGAAGGAATAAATAAATGGTTGCTATTTCTTTTTATTTAAATCATCCACCGTATAATTAGGGTTTTCTCTCTCTGAGTCAATACTTTGCAAAACCACTTTCCTTTTTGAATTCAACACACAGGTGCAAAATTAGGGGGCATTTGAATGGAATTGACTATACTTAATAAAGTTGTAAATTATAAATATTTTCCTTTATCTCTACAGTAATGACATTTTTTATGTTGCTCTGTCCTAAAAAGTCAGCATCACAATATGCAAATTTATTTAGGGTAACAAATACTTTTTCAAAGACGCTGTATAGCAGCACAGCAGCCTCTCCTTTGCTTTAAACACTCTAACGTGGTGTGTCTTCATCCATTCCACATATTGTTCACCTTTGGGTTCAGAGAGGTAAAACATTTGTTTCTTTTAGCCACAGGAGGTTGGAGGCCAAACTGAAACACGAATCAGACTCTGACAAAAACAAGAAAGAAAGACAGATTGATAACCACACAAACAAAAAGAGGCACGTAGATGATCTCAGGACGGATGGAAAACACCCAGAGGAGCGCCAAAGTGAGAAACACCTCCAAGAAATCAGAGCAGAGAAACAGACGCCTGCAGAGAATCCCAAAGTGGAAATGGATGATAAGAAACAGAGGCACATACAAGACCTGCAGAGTCGCAAACACAAGTCAGACCCCAGCAAAGAGAAATCATTGGAAGATCTGAAAAAGAAGTGGCATCTTGAGCAAATAAGAAAAGAGAAACCCCCTGAGGAGATTAAGAAATGTGCAGATGAAGGGAAGAAGGATACAATCAGGCAAGAAGGCAGAAAAGAATGTCCTGTTGGTGCACCTCAGAGAGAAAAGCCACCTGAAGCTAATAAACTAAGCTTTGAAAGGTGAGGAGCTTGTGGCCCAGGTCCTAATATTTCAGATTACTGAGGTTCCACAAACCTTAGATTGAGCTATTTATTTCAGGAGAGGAGTGCTGGACAGCTCACTCCTGTATCCTACTCGCTTCCCCTCTCCTCCTCGACCTGCACGACCTCTTTTACCCATCAAACGTCCGTCTCTGGACTCGAAAAAAGAAAGGTCAGGACACCCGTCTGTAATGTTGATCCTGCTAACTGCATGACCCGACAGGCTCCTAGTTCCTCACATGTACTGAGATCTGCTCCTACAGTTTTAAATAAGGATTCTTGCAGTGCATGGTGCATGCTGAGATGGGTTGACATGTTTGAACAGAGGGCTTCTACACCTGCTGTGGTATCACTCATATCTGTGATCTCGTGATGTACGGTCAGGAAGGAGGACAAAGAGTCTTCCTCTCGACATCCTCACTCTCATGGCCCTCAACCTGCCTCTCCGCCGCCAAAACGACCTGCAGTGGAAGTCAAGAAAGAGAGGTCAGGCATGCTTTGATGCATGTTTTGAACATTTTATGTAGTTTTGCAAAAAAAAAAAAAAAAAACGATAAACAAAAGCTCATTGTCACATCAGGAAGGTTCCACCGGACCCAAACGCTCCGATACCTCCTCTCCCCTTCCACCTCCATCCTCCTCCACCAAGGTTAGGCTCTGCATGCCTGCCTGCGTCTGATACTTTACATTTCAGTGCCTTGAACTTTTTTGCATTTTGTCATATTACAATTACAATCACAGACTCCAAATTATTTATTGCTGATTCTCAATGATATCAAGCCCAAGTAAAAAGATTTTATTGTTTAATTTGATCTGAACTGTCTCAGAAACCTTTAAGGGAGCTGAAGAAAAAATAGAAGATGATTACAAAATCTTGGCTCTTTCTGAACCCATCTGCACCAGAATCATCACATCAACACTAATGAGAAAGGCTTATATGTGAAAAATCTAAGGGATTACTGCTCAGTTCTTTTTATTGGTTTGACTAACAGGACAATCTTGGTGGAAACAGCTGCTATTTCGCACAAAAGTCCTATTGAGATTGGAAAGGTTTCACCTTTTCTAGGTGGTTCCCTACTTTGGATTACGATCAGTTTGGATAGGATGGAAGATTATTTTAAACAGCTTAGCTTAGTAAAAAACAGACTTTGTCTTAAGGTTTAGAACCTTTTCTAGTTTGACCTTTTAAACTTTAAATGGTCAATAATTATGTTTAAAGGGCTGGCCTATCATGTAGTTTTTCAAAGCTTTCTAAGTTTTTCTAGATATGCAGATGTATTGGCAAGCATCTGGACTAGGGATGCACCAATTGCAGGCTTCTGGCCGATCACCAATTCTCGATCTTTAAAAAGCCGTACATACCAAATCCAATACAGATTTTCCTTTTAATGACTGATAATGACGGTTATCAGTGGTAGAAAGTAACAAAGTATATTTACTTGATTACTCTACTTATCTACATTGTTTTCAGTATCTTTTCTTGAGTAATGTTTTGGGGGGATTCTTATAACTTTCGCGCCACTCCATGTCTAGCAAGCTACTTGTTCCTCTTGGCTCAGCTTAGCTCTGTAATCCGTTGTTTCTTGAAATGCGATTGGCCACACTATGTTTCTCACAAAGTTCAAAGTTCATCCTGAAGAACAGGTGTCCTGGATGTTTTAGTTATCTCTCTTTTTCAACACACTTTGTCAAACGGTAGCTCATTAGCAGCCATATGCAGAACTCAGGAGCTAGTAACCACTACCTCCAGGGAGAAGAACTAAAACATGCCAGATAGCAGCCCTGTGTGGGGAGAATCAAGACTCCAGTTTTCTTTTTGGTGTGTTTTTGAAAAAAATGAATAAAGATAGCTGTCCTTCTTTTTTCTGTTACTTTTATGGTGAAGTGCTTTACAAGTGGTGTATAATTTGTAGTGGAGAGGTTTCAGGTATCAGGTGGTTTCTCATTGATTCTGTAAAAATACTATGAAAATTATGCAGAAATGTACTGATATTAGATGATTTTATTTCTACTTTTTAATACTTAATTATTTTCAAATATGAGTACTTTAGTACTTTGACTTGAGTAGATATTTGAGCAACTTTTACTTCTAATTGAGTAAGATTTGAGCATCAGTATCAATACTTTTACTCAAGTACTACAGTTGAGTACTTCATCCACCACTGGTTGTCATAATATCACAAGACGCCTTCAATATTATCCTACTGGAAGATGTTAGTAATTATCAGTGAAACAATTAAAGACATTTGAAATCACTGCTCTTAAATATAAACCAAAGTTTAGAGCCTTGACAGTGGGTGATTTTCAGTCCATTGTGGAGACGGATAAGATCGGTGCATAAGATCCGTTTCACATCGGATGATCAGTCGGTGCACCCCTAATTCAGCCCCAAATTATTTTAGCACAACAGATTAGTTTACATGTGGAAAAGATACAGTCTGACTAGAAATCTGATCCAGGAAGTGCCTTTTGAAAGGGTGCTAATAAAGCAGTTATTGTCTGCAAAAGGTCAAATCTGAGATATATTTATTCACTTCACTCACTGACGGAACCTAATATTATACAATAACTCTAACAATGTGGTTGTAATGTGGAGAAATTGTGAAAATCTTCAAAGGTACGAGTAATTTTTAAAGCCAATGTATCAGTCACACTTCTTCTTAAGTGATTCATGTTGGCTGAAAGATGTTTGTCTTATTTAGAAAAGAACCTCCAGACGCCAACGCTCCCCTTCCTCCCCTCCCACTTCATCTTCACCCTCCCGCTCCTCCTCAAAAGCACCCCTCTGTGGATGGAAGCAAGGAAAGAGACAGGTCTGAACTATATGAGCCTTTATCGTCTTCCCCTAGAATCCCTGAGGAAAACATGATTTGATGTGGGTTATTATTTTTTTTATTTAGTGCAATGATTCCGTTTGTTTTCAGCAGCAGGAAGTCGTCCACAGAACCAAAGAAAAAATCTGTCGATTGTCTGAAGAAAGACAGGTCTGCATTCTGTCGAATGACTACAATCTGTTTGCTGTTTCTGGACTTATGAACTGTGTCAGCGATCGTACTGCACTTTTTTCAGTAGTTTTGATATAGATTAATTAATTGATTAATTTGCCTGTAGGCATTTATAGCTAATGGCAATCTTTAAAGCTATTCTAATTTAACAGGAGAGATTCAGATGATGGCAAAGCATCTAAGAAACTCTCAGATGACACCAAGAGAGAAAGGTTGGTAAATGCTGAACTATGCATGACAATGTGAATGAGAAGATTTCCTACTTCGACATTTGCTTATTGCAAGCTAGTCACATTCCACTTTTTTCTCCACTGCTGGAATTAGTCCCAAATTTTGCATTTTCTTGTCAGGAAAGATTCTTCTGACTCTAAACCACCTCCTCCTAAAAAGCTCACCAGTGAAGTAAAAAAAGAAAAACACAGGTGTGCAGGAATTTCTGCAGAACCAAACAAAATGTTTTCCTTTTCACAGAACAGTGTATAAGTTTCTTAGGTTTATCTCTCGTTTTTCTGGCAGGAAGGATCCCAGTGACCTGAAGCCGTGCCAACCTGCAAAAGGCCAATCCACTGAGCTCAAACCTACCAGGTATGAAACACATTCAAACGCATATATCTCTAATATAGCAACGACATCAAAACAATAGATTAAGATGAACCCAGGTTTGCTCTAATTTTGTCAATCCACAGACGTGAATCCACTGATTCGAAGAGAAGTAGCTCCCCAGCAGCTAAGAAGATAACGGCTGAAAGGTAAACTCTTCTTACATTTTTTATAGTGTGTAGATTTAAGTGAGATTCTCTTGGAATCATTTGGAATGATAATTACTGTCATTTCTACATGTTTTCATTGGCTTTTTGTAAGAGTATATTTTCATTACTTTACTGTGGTCTATACAGTGGGGAAAATAAGTATTTAGTCAGTCACCAATTGTGCAAGTTCTCCCACTTAAAAAGATGAGAGAGGCCT
>JAUZNJ010044619.1:0-32716 GCA_034780135.1 Jordanella pulchra | reverse complement strand
ATAGAATAGAATAGAATAGAATAGAATAGAATAGAATAAGAAAATCTAGGATTTATTTAATTTTTTGGGGACCTATAGATGTAGATATGTGATAATATTTAGTGTTAATGCAAATAGTGCACTTTCTGTCACTAATATATAACTACATCAGTATAATAATACATTACAGTATTTTGATGCCCTAATTGGTTGAAACAACTGCTGTTTGTTCCTGCATTTTTTTAACTTCTGTGATTTCTTTGTGTTTTCAATTCACAGAGAGCAGATCAAGCGTGTGAAGGACTCTGACGACGTACCAATGGTGCTTGTTGGAAACAAATGTGACCTCCCAGCTCGCACAGTAGACACAAGGCAAGCCCAGGAGCTGGCTCGCTCCTACGGTATCCCTTACATCGAGACCTCGGCTAAAACACGACAGGTTGGTTGTTCGGATTTAGCTTTTGTTTTTTTCTCTGTTTCTCTGTGAGCCTGGAAGGTTCATTCTAGATCGAATGGGAAGTGATTTAAATACTCATTTGTGTTCCCTGAAAGGAATCCGTTCTTGATTGAAGCAATCATTTGGTCTCCAGATTTGTACTTTTAACATATTCAAACACAGAGAGAGTAGCAGTGCTCCGCCGGTAGTGTGATGTAATTTTTGCTGTCGAGAACATTTTTATTATGCTGCAGGCGGTGAGTCATGGCAACCTTACCTTGGCCTGAGAATAGAGCTACATCATTTGAAAGGCCTCCTAAGGAACAACTGCTGCATAGCTCCCACTGTCTGTGACTCACTGTCACATATCATCATGTATAGACTCACATCCAGACCAGATCCTGTGTATCCTTTGTCACTAATAAGGTCAAAAGTAAATTTAGAAGTAATTTCTCTGTATTGATTTAGGGATTTGCTATAAGTCGCTGTGTGAAACGGGAGGGCGTTGCACTGGCAGTGTGTACACCTGACATGCAGGGTCCTTTAGTTTTTAACAGTCTGCATCTGTCTTTAACCTTTTATGTGCCTGCAGGGAGTGGAGGATGCTTTCTACACACTGGTGAGGGAAATAAGACAGCACAAGCTGAGGAAGCTGAACCCGCCTGATGAGAGCGGCCAAGACTGTATGAGCTGCAGATGTGTGGTATCCTGATGCAGGTAAAACATGGGGAACCCAGCAACTGTCCCATAGATGCTACCCTTAATATGTCTTTTTTTAATACGATCTTGGTATGAATAACATGGTATTTGTGCTCTTCTTAAGGATTTCAATTCTCCATGCATTGATATTTTTGATACTAGCTTGGAGGGTCCATCTCTAGCTAGTAGTCGGCGAAGCAAAACGTCGACATAGACTTTGTCCCAGAAAACTTGCAAACTCCATTCAGCAGGGCAGGATTTAAACCCACAGCTTTATTTCTGCATTATATCCATTTTAAAGTAATAAAAAAACTATGTTTTTTGTTTGGCAAGCAGAACTTGCGTTCTGAAGCTTCTCTGGAAGTTTCCTCTAATCCAAACATTCAAAATATTTCCCTCTGATATTTGGTCGAATTTTCTTCTGCGAGGTTCTTAGAAGCTGGACTCTTGACTGCCTCTGGAGACGATAGAGTTCAAATTAGCTGGTTTCTTAACTTGGTCTATTGATTAGTACATAAAGCAGGCTGAGGTTATGACCAGTAAAACACTTTACTGTTAGCCTGCTTATCCGTTCAACATTCGGTTCCGATGTGTGTTTGGGATCATCCCAGCTCAGTCCAAACTTTACCTTTTTGGGCGTCGATTTAAGGTCAAGTTAAAGAATCTAAAGATATTCTTCGTCCTTCTTTATTCCATCCATTTTCTGCAATGAACTGGTACAACTGACAGCAAGACAGACCCTTAGTATGCTGCTACTTCCACCGTGGTTCACAGATGCTAGAAATGGTTTTATGTCTCAAAGCTTCCCCTCTAGACATTATTTTTATTATTTATTTATTTGCTATGGATGCCAGATAAATGAAATATGAGCGTAAATAAAATTGATCCTAACTTTGAATCCATGCATCAAACTCTTCATCATTTGACTGCTGATCAAACAGAACTAAACATGACGCGGAAGCTCTGTTCTTTTTCTTTTGCAGTAAAGAGATTAAGCAAAAATGAAACGCTCCATTACTGCCACCATCCGGTGACTTCTGCTGGACATTTCAAGACAGAATGATGTCATTTTCCCCAGAAATGATAACAGGGATCTAATTTCCATCTATCTGTGTGGTTTCATGTTTCAGCTCTGCATGACTTGATGAGGAGAAAAGCTACAGCGCGAAGTGGCAGCATGAAGTCGACAACTGATGGATGAAACAACTTAAAGATGACATGAACTTTTTCTAAAGGACGATGACTGAAGTGAAAGCTCAGAAGTAAACCAACATGGCTGACTAAAACCATAGACTCTTAAGGAAAAGAGGATTTTTGGACTGTTGCCTGAGTGGCTAGCTGAACTGGATTGGTCCTGTCTCCTGATCTCTCTTGTTTTTTGTTTTTTTTTGGTCTACATGGACCTGTGAGCAACACTGCTTTCAACTTGGAACAAGTTGGGGTTGCTTCACGTTTCTCTTGCTAACTTATTGATTTCAGTCTCAACACTGGTTGCATAGAGGGGGTGTTTTCTACACACTCTTTCGTGCCTTCAAACCTAACCCCTCCCACCCCATCTCCCCACACAGCCTCTGGAAATACTGACTTACCTTCATTTTGGATAAAGAACTGGAAAGAAATTGTACTTTTTATTATCACACTGCATAAATAATCAACCTCCACTTTCTCACTGTACCTGTACTGCTTTTTTTTTAGTTGTTGGACCGTTTTAACAGGAAAAGCATTTTCCTTTTCTTACTAATTAGCAACTGTAAAAGAAATGTGTGGATTTTGTTGTGACCGGTAGATTTAAAAGCCACTGGAAGAGTGCTGCTTTCACACAGCACCTACTGTGATATTTTTATTAGCCCCTCTTTGAAACGGTTAAAGGTCCTGGATTAGATGTGCTGAAATAAGTTGATTTCTAGCATGCAGTGCATTCACTATTTGCAGAAGTCTAATTGTGAAATGATAATTGTGGCGGCAAGTGTACGTACTTCCTGGTGCAATAGGATTCCATCCTGCAAACTACTAAAAGGTGTTGCAAGTAAACCTCCTTTTGAATACTTCTCTGATGGGGTTTGGTTTCACAGGGAAAAGCTGTGCAGGTTCTGTTTTTTTTTTTCACATTTCATTTCTGTAACTTTAATGTTTACAGATTTTACTTCTGAATTGTTTTTAGACTGAAATATTTGCTTCTTTAAATCCTAAAGGCTCAGGAACCAAGGTCCAGGAAGGGCTCATCTAACTTGTCCTGGCAGCCAAAGTAAAGGTGTGTCAGAAGTTGGTGTTGCAGACTGTTGTAGCGCACAAGTCCTGCCTCAGAGTCCAAACATTTGTTGTTGGGTCTTTTTCTTTTTTTCACAAACACACACAAACCATTCTATCCTCAAGTTGTTCCTCTTTCTCTGCCACCTTTAGCTCTCTTTAAAAAGCGACAGCAAGTCAGGTGCTTATTCTATGAAACCCCATTAACTGTACATGTGAGTGCGGCAGGTGGTGAATGCTTCTAGGTTTGCGCTGTCCAGGACTAAATAATTCGCTGGCTAAACGAGACTTATGTTTTGTTTTTTTGCCTTATCTTTTCTCTAGTCATTACCTCATGTTTAGCAGCAGGCTTATGGTTGATCTGATAATATATCTTGTGCGCGAGGAAAAAGAAAATAACACTACAGATTCATATTTTGTATTCCTTTATAATAACATTTTGTCTGGATTTGATTTTTTTCTTTTTTTTTTGGCTGGTTGGAAACAGGAAGTAGATTTCAGTCTTTAAAACAAGTCGACATGATCGAAGAAAAACAATGAAGAGATCAATAATATTAGGTTCAACGAAATACATGTGCCGTGTCGACTCATCGCATACAGAAATGTACTGAGTGCTAGAAGGTTCTAAAGTTTGCTTTACTTGTGAATCTTGGGCATATTTTCATGTTTCAGTAAATAATTTCAAATGTTACTGGCTGCATTTTATTATATCTGGTTTTAACTGATTGTTGTACTGTTAATACCAGAAATATTAACTAGACTGCTTATGTGAATTTTAATGGTCAGTTTTTTTTTGTTTTGTTTTTTTAATGACTTGTTCTTTCTCCTTCAGAGAAAAGGACACAGACTGTGAATGTGCTTAGGTCTTTTACATTTAGTTCAAAAGGCGCCTTGTGTGGAAATAAAGGAAATGATGTAGGGGATCACTGTTAAACCCAGTAGATCGTTTTATTGGAGGTTTAAAAGGCTAAAGTTTTGTTAACCATGTGGATACGATTGTAGTTTAAAAGTTCTCCTTCATTTTAATTTTTTTCTATAGTTCTCCCAAAATCTAACCATTAAACCCCATAATTTCTATGCACACAAAGTCCCCGTTCTATTAGAAAAAAAGCAGCTGCTTGATGTTGAAATACTCCGTTTTAAATCACCTACATCATCCTGACTTGTCTGAAACCTTGGCGAGCTTTACAGACTGTGGACCATTGAAATGGGGCTGGTGATGGTTTTGCACAAAGGTGTAATGAGCTCAGTCGCTCATCTCTTCTCTGGCAAACTGGAATTGAAGCGTTAAAGAATTTTGTGAAAATGTCAGCTGTGTAGCTATTTAAAATGTATTTACTCTTTAAAAAATGTGGCAAATGTATTGCAGGAGAAGAATAAAGATGTCAAGAGGAATCTAGCTTACGTTTCGTTTTCTTTTTTCTGCTGCCATCTAGAGGCTGATGCGGGTATTACGCAGGACCTGAATTCATGCCATCAAAATGGAGAGCAATGTACTCCATATCATATCTGTTCACTGATCAGGCATTCAATTGTGACAACTGACAGGTGAAATGAATTACAGGGATTATGTAAACACTGGTACCTGTTAAATTGTGAAATATATTGGCATATTTTAAAGTGCTCTACATGAGAAAAAGAAAAGTCCATTGTGCCATGGAGGCAACAAAAATGGTTAAACAGAATAAAAATGACACCTTGGAATAAGTGGATTATACCTTAAAAAAGAAAATGATTGATAAAAGTATTAAGAATAATACCGTTTAGGCCACTCTAAACAAAGGTGTTTTTAATCTTGATTTAAAACATCTTGGAGTTTGATGCCCTTACAGCTCTCTGGGGGTTAATTCTAGATTTGTGAAGCATAAAAAAAATAAATGCTGCTTCTCTATGTTTGCTTCTGGTTCTAGGTTTGCAAAAATAGATCAGTGTAAGTGAATATCTCCCCCCCGGACATAGTTTTTAGAGGCAGAAAAAGTAGGCAAGAATGTCACAAGGGTTGAATTAATATGGCAGTTCACCCAGTTGCATTAACAAAGGTCAAACATGTTCAAACACCTATGCACCGATTGGTAGACAGCTTGAGGTTCTGGTGTAGGACAGAGACTGAATCAAACCCATGGAAAGGCAGAGATAATCCTTTTTGCATGCATATGCACACACAGATGAACGTCTTTCACTGTGACTAACGGTCGTCTGCAAGAGGCCCTCATTCTGACTTTACAAAGTTCTAAAAAAAAAAAAAGTCATTACGGATTGTTGAACCACAGTCAAATTCATTTTGAATCACCTTTTGATATGAAATTTTTATCCAGGGTCCATATTCATCATTTAGAATATTATTGAAAGTTTAATTTCTTTTAGCAACTCGGTTCTCTTTTTAATGTGAAATAAATTATAAACTGACAATCAACCCCAATCAAAGCATATATTTTAATACTTCAATATAACCGTAGATTCCTTTTACTAAATATAAAAGTATTCATTAAAATAAACAATCTTATTCTGGTGTTTTTGAATGAAGTGAGCTTATAAAATGACTTATGAAACAAAATAAGAATTCTGAATTGTAATATTTTGTAATACTTTGGTCATTTTGGAACCGAGTCTGTATTCAACAAAACAAAAAAAAAATCTTGATAAATAGTAGACTTTTAAAAGTGTCCTTTTCCACATTGGATACACAACCATATAAACACACACACACACACATATTTTATGGGGATTCAGAGACACCAATTAAACTAATAGTCATGTAATAGGAATGTGGGAGGAAACTGGAGTATCTGGAGAGAACCTGCACATGCACTGTGAGAACATACTAACCTAATGCAGAAGGGCTCAAGGTCAGGGACTGGAACCCAGGAGGCCTTTGCTCTTTTTTAAAATTAATTTTAAGTGTATATATTACAAATCTTTTAGGAGGCTGTGCTGGTTTTTCTGAAAACAGGCCTGCTGTTTTAATCGATTCCTTTTCCTTTCGCTCCACCTTAAACGGGGGAAAAGGATATTTCTGCAACAATATCACTCTTTGGAAAATCTGGGAAAACACAGCCTATTTTTAAAAAATATTGGAAAAATCTGTTTAATTGGAAAATGTGTTGTTCTTTTTTTTTAGAAGTCCTTTATTTTTTTTTATTTTTTTTTTTTTTTTATTGCTGCTGTTGTCGAGACTTTTTGATATATCCTATAACCTTAATGGTAGCATCTAAAACCATTTGATCCACCTTAGTTTTTTTTTTACTTGAAAAATATATCCAAAGTTATTAGTTATGATTATGTTTAGAAACAGAACAAGAATTGTCTAAAATGAAATAAAGAGATTTTTTTTTTCTTGTTTTTTAAAGCCATGTAATAGATTGTTCTTTCTAGTGCAAGTCATTTGTGTAATTATGGGGCTGTTCACTTCCCGGCCTTCCAGGGTTATAAAATACAGGAGGTTGTCCTGAAGGTAAACAGGTTAGAAGCTGATCACAAAGCAAACCTCTTCCTTCTTCTCTTGTGCTTAAATTCTGCTTAAATTCTGTTTTAACCTTCTTTTTTGTTTGTTTTGGGTTTTTTTTTATGTGAAATCGAAATTGACAATGTCATTCACCGCGGATATGATAAAGAAAATGCTTCCAAGGGTAAGTGTTTTTTCTTTTTTTTAATTGTCTAATACAGATCAACATTTTTCAGATCTCTATTTTATTATTTTTTAAACTCTTTTAAAGGCATATCAGCGAAGATATGTGGCCCATCAAGTTTTTATCGCCATAACTTACTTTAAAAACCTTGTGCCTGCAGTTGAGGAGTACGGTATGCAACGAAACAACTGACACTTTAATGCTATCCATAAGAGGAAATTTCAAGTTCAGAGATGAAGTCTTTGTCTCATTTTGTACAGTTTACAGAGATGGGTCCAGAAAGAACTTGATGAACCTTACAGGAACCATTCCTGTGGTATTTGAAGGTAGCTGAGTTTGTACTTTGATCCATGTTAAACAGATCATAACCTCTGTAAAGTATGAATTAGAGTAAAGGAAATTAAAGAAATGTTTGTGATGTAGCTATTCCTCCATGTTTTTATTTAAGACAACTCCTACAACATCCCCATATGTGTTTGGATTGAGCCAAACTACCCAAATGCGGCGCCTATGTGTTATGTAAAGCCGACACGCGAGATGATAATTGTTAAAGGGAAGTATGTATCCAGCGATGGTAAAGTCCGAATGCCTTACTTGAAAGACTGGAAGAAGGTATGAGAAGAAAAAAAAAACATTTCTTGTTCTTAAGTGACGAATTTCTACCTTTGAAAATACAAATCAGTATATCTAGGTTAATGTTTCTGGACACTGACACGCACACATCATTAAGATGTTTTTTTTCCTTCCTCTACCAGGGTGAATGTGATCTATTTAGCCTACTGCAGGTTATGGTTGCTGTTTTTGGAGAGTTCCCCCCATTAGTAATGCGTCCTTATCCCGAGCCTGAACAAGCATCATGTAAGTAGCACTGAAACATGTTTCAAAACAACACCTTTAAGTTTAAATACACCTTATCTTAAGATTTGACCAGTTGGCAACAATAATAAGGCAACTTACAAATAAAATTAAGTATTTAACAGGTTAATCTTTATCAGATTTTTATTTTATTTTCTTTAGGCTGGTTGCAGTTTAACCGACAAGAAGATGGGGGATATTGTGTGTCTTTACCCAGAGGAGATGGCCAACCTTTCCAACAGGAAAATGAAACCAGTTGTTAGTTTTTTATACATATTTGAGTATTTTATGTAAATATGTGGTGATCTGATTTGTTAAGTCTGTGAATAGAAATTCTAAAAATGCAAATACCATCTAGTAGCTGAAAGTCAAACCAATAACAACAACATGTATCCAGTTTGTTTTCTGATGAACATGGGAGAATTACTATAGAACTGTGGTATTTTAGGTTCTTCTAGCTTCCATTCTTAGCGTCCATTTTCTCACCACCATGAATTACTTTACAACCAGCCCATAAAAAACCTTTATTTGCATGGATTGCCCACTTGGGTGATATGACATGGACCTTTGAACAGAGAAGTCAGACATAACCAAACAGAGCTCAATAGGAGTTTTTTAACATGTAAATATTCTTGTTTCATTATCAAAAGTTTTAAGAGAATAGAGATCTGCAAAAAACATTTGATGATCTTGTTGCTTCTTGTTGTTTTAAATATTCTTTAATGCCGGAGTTACTTTATTGGAAATATTTGGTTCTTTCTATAAAAAGCGCTCAAAGGCATACATTTTTTTCTTTTATGTAAATAAAGGGCTTTTATATTGAATTCGAGGTGGTTTATGTTGTGTTTATTTAAATTAATAAGTCAGATAAGAGAGGTTGTGGTTCACTGAACAATGTTACTGAATAGAAAACAAAAAGAGTCAAGTAACAAGAAAGCTTAGTGAAAAAGAAGAAGCTACTGAGATTAATCCATTGAAATGTTTTAGTGATAAATGGATGGAAAAAAATAAAGAACGTTTAAGCATATAAAAAGTCTGCTCATCAATCACTCTTATAATGCCATGTGAAACTCCTTTAAAAATGTTTTTAAGATTTGCAGTCTATATATCTTGCTTAATATAATCGAAAAGAAATAAAGCTGTTAACAGAAAAACGTCCAAAGAGAAAGCAGTGGAAAATTGGTTTGCATTTTGATTCACCTTCACACCATTAAAAGTCATCCTTGTAAAACACCTTCCTCCAGTTTAAAGAATCTAATTAACCTCAAATAAAATATAGCTTTCCTGTTTCGCTCTGGTTGCTGACTACTTTTTGGGACCCTTCAGTAAGGAGAGTGTTAAAAATGATCTGAAGATCTTATTGTACAAAGTTTACAGCCAAATGAGAGGTGCAAAAATCAGCAAACTGGTCGGAGGGGCTTTAAAAAGCTTGGCAGTAACACAGATTGAGTGGCTGTCTCTTTCTTACTTGTGTCTGCAGACAGTCTATTTTTATCTCAGTACCCATCATACAGTGCATTAAAGGGTGAACAAATTAATCTATCATTTCATTTTCATTTTTTTTTTGTTTACATCACAAAAACCTACCAGTTTAACAGGGCTGTTTGAACTATGCATTTTTTGTTGTATAATATGTGCTCCTTAGTCTAACATATTTTTTATTTTTGTTGGTACTGTTATTAAGATTTCTTTATTTATGAGAAATCTTGGCAGCTATAGGCCTGCCAATATTGTTCTCCTCAGATTTAGATTTTCACTGATTAGTTAATTAATCTTATGTCTGACAAATAACTAATCTAATTGTACAAGATTAAATAAAATAATAAATCATGATATTTTATTTACTGAAAAACAGTAATTAGTAATCACAACATATTTCGTATTTGTAGCTACATGTACCGAGTTGAAAGCGCCAACAAGTGGATTCCCGGAAAATAAAAAACATCAACAGTTTACGTCACACCGGAAGTTGTTTGGAAGACACCCGGACATTTCACACCGTTGGATCTCAATTTTTCATCGCTTTTTTAAAAAGTCTAATTAGCAAATTAAGCTTTTAATATTTGTGAATGATCTATTATACATTGTAATCAAGAGACTACTTTCGTAAAGAAACGCCAGTGCTGTCTCAACCTGTCTCTGGGCTAGGCTAATATTAGCCTAGCATTTAGCTCTCGCTGGCTAGCTGCCTCAGTTTTTGTTACTTATTTGAGTAGCAGGCTTAAAATATCACCTTTTGAGGTACCGGTAGTTATTAAGAACAAGTTGAACACAATTCCACAAAATATGGCGGTTGTCAACGAAGGCGCTCTGAAGAAAATGCTAAAGGTACGCTCTGCTTTTACCGACTGTGGTTAATGTTAGCTAGATATGACAATGTTCTATTGTAATTAGATTAATATACAGTGGAATTGCTGACTAGGACCATAATCCATTTGATGCGATGTAATAACTTCTATTTACAATGATGTAATGGCGATTATAAAGAAGCCTCCCTTATGAGTGTTGAATTTTAATAATATTTATAAAATTTAATCGGAAAATGTTACGTTAACCATTGTAGTATTTACCTCTTCCGCCTTATAGAATGGCATTTGGCTCCTGTCTTAGTGTATGAAATCTTGACAAGCATTGATTAAAGAAAATTTGTATAGTTGAAATAAACCACTAAAGTTCACTTGATTATTAATAACTTTGGAAATGCTGTTAATGGCTTTTGTTGTTTTACTAACACAACATGTAAAACTAATCACACATTTTGACATTTCAACATTGCCATGACACTATCATCTTATTTGTGTAAATTTAGAATATATAACGTAACTTTATATTTTCTCAGTTTTGAACTTTATTTTCTGTTTAATTCTCAGTAATCTTGGATATTACAGTAGTTTTATAAATTGGTTAAATTTTGTATTGTAATTAATAAAATTAGAGGTGAGGAGACCTTTTTGATCAGACAAGCACATATTACGCTTTTTAACACTGTTTGGCTGTTCAAATGTCAAATCATGACGGAGCATACAGTGTATTTATGATTTTTTTTTTTCACCATTTATGTTTTTCAGCAATACAAATATAGAGATCTTACTGTTCGTGAGATAACCAATGTCATCTCACAATACAAGGACCTGAAACCAGTTATGGATGCTTATGGTAGGAAAACTTATATCTGCTTCTGTCTTTTGTAGTTTGATCCTTTATTTATTTATTTTTTTTACACACCTGATGTTTTTCATTTTCCTGTGTTTCAGTGTTTAATGATGGTTCATCCAGAGACTTAATGAGCTTGACAGGGACCGTCCCTGTGAGCTATAGAGGTAAAGAGATTTTTGTTGTTATTTGTTTTTCTATCTTTATAATAAAAAAAAACAAAAACATAAAGAGTTGCAATTTGTTTTTCATCGAATTTCTGAATTTGTGCAGATATTTGCTTTTTTTTATCAACGGGAAGCTGTTTGAATGAACTTGTACAGTAAAGGCTCTAACTCATGACAAAATTATTAACTAATGTAAAACCTAAAATGAAATTGTAAATCGATTAGGGTGAAAAAGCAAGTTTAAATTAGGGGTGTAAGAAAAGCTTTTTGATCTATCAAATATCGTTATTGAGAAATATGGATAATCAAAACGATTCAGAAGATATATCACACTATTTCTGTAAATGATATGTTTATTTATTTAAAAATACGGCACAATGGATCGTAAACATAATAAATAGTAGGCAAACATCAATTTCATTAAAGTGGGAGTAACGACATGATCTCGTGAGGTTTTCCTGAGCTATGCTATTATTGAAATTGCGATATACTGTTTTTAGTAAAGTAATGTTGCATTAAATATCACTAAATTGCATTAGTAATAACTTTTAACTCCCATCGATTTTGGGGCTGAGAAACATCATGAATTAATGTTATAAATGTTTGTATTTAAACAGTTTTTTGTATGTTCGGTTTCCTTTGCAAAGAAAATAGGTACATTGTAGCATAGTTGTATTTTAAGATTATGTGATATTCCAGCTGTAATGGAAAAGTAACACACCCACCGGATTAAGGCGATAGAAAAATATTTGCAAACTCTTAACTGTCCTGTAAACGTTTTGTGTGTTTTTTGTTGTTTTTTTTTCCGTTTCTTAAGGCAACGTCTACAACATCCCAGTGTGTTTGTGGTTGCTGGACACGTATCCCTATAACCCTCCAATTTGTTTTGTGAAACCTACCAGTACCATGATGATCAAAACAGGAAAGCACATCGACGCCAACGGCAAAATTTACCTGCCTTATCTGCATGAGTGGAAACATGTAAGTAACAATAATGTTTATGATTACTAATTGGAACAGATTTTTTTTAGGTATGCATAACTATGGTAAATCAGAGGACACTTATCAGAATCTCTGGGTAAAAACTCAAACATATAACAATAAACATGGTCATGCTCTTTAAACAGCATAAACAAAAATGTCTCCTAATGGCATCGACTTACCTGACATGCTGGACTTTTTGGATCTTACGTGACATAAAATAGAAAACTAAGTATTTTTTTTTCCATGTCCAGATTTATTGAATGTTTTTGTAATGCAGTTTGGTTTTCATCTGTACCATCATCGGCTTTAACAGTTCTATAGTTTTTATTCATATAATAGAGTTTGACCGATATCTTTGTTTTTGCATTTGATACAGTAACAGTTATTGCTGTGAACCACTTGAAGGTTGTTTAAGCTTTTTCTCCACAGCAACTAATTAAAGAAAAATCAATTAAAAGTCTAACTCTATTTCTTTGTTCTTGTACTTGTTAAAACACACTTGTGTCTGTTTTACAGCCTCAGTCAGACCTGTATGGTCTGATTCAAGTGATGATTGTGGTCTTTGGAGAGGAGCCCCCAGTATTTTCCCGTCCCACCACGCAACCCCCCTTCCCAAGCTTTCAAGCAGCTGGGCCCCCCAACTGTACGTTACTGACATTTTGCTATAACCTTTAAGGACTTGTTTTTCCTTAAAGGTTTAAAGTTATGGGATTTTCTGTCATGTGCCAGTTCAGTATATATATTCAAAGACTCAGTGTAACTCCAGACATTTTATTTTATGGTCAATTCATTGACAACTGATTTTTATTTCATTATTTGGCATACTTCAATGATAAAAAAAAGAAATTCCAGTTTTAAACCACACAATGAATGTTGTTATGATAACAAAGATTAAAATAGAAATAATTGTGAAAGTGTTTTGATTACATGCTCGATTGTTTACATCACTTATTAGATTAGGACTTATTTTACAGTTTATCTCCTGCTTAATTCTCCACATTCTTCTTCTAAACAAATGGTTCAATTGTTCTTTTGTTTTTAAAGGAGCAAATAATTGTTTATGTGTTGTTTTTATTTTAAGTTGGCAGTAGTTGATTTCCAGAAGTAGCCCCAATGAAGTTGGATTTGCATCAAAGTTTATTCCCATTTAGTTTTTTGTTCATTTTTTTGCTATCTTATTTTACATGAAGCCTTTTCTACTCTCGGCACCAGGTGGCGCTCACTTACTATGGCATCACATCTCTTTGACTTAAAGGGTTTTAGACATTTGATCCTCAAACATGCTCTTTTTATTTACTCTAAAAACTATTTTTTCTTCATCAGCTTCCTACATGCCTGGGATGCCTGCAGTGTCGCCCTATGGGCCGAATCCTAATCCGGGGTAAGATGGTTCCACACATTCTCGGCATCTGTATGAACGGTTTTGTAGTTACCAGGTGTCTGAATTATTATTATTTTTATTTAAGTAATTTTATATAGTAACATCAAAAACAGACCTGTATTTAGATAAATGGAAGAGGTGAAGTCAGTAGAAATTAGAATTTATTAATGGCAAATTTATTATTACTTATTTTACTATTAATTGTTGTTTTTTTTGCATTTTTATTTTAAATTATTTAGCTTCTTGGTGTAAAACAAATTAGTTAGATATTAAATATTTGGTGTAAATCAAGTGCAATTGACGAGTTTAGAATAAAGATCAAACTTTCTTTATAAAAACAACTAGTGAGCTCTTCAAAGATATTCATCATAGCTCTAAAAACGTGTTGACCAGCGGATTGAACTGTTTTGTAAACTTAACCTAGTTTCTCAGTTCTGAACCAGGTAGATTTTAATTCAAATTGATCCATTTTCCATCAAGTGTATCCTAGCAACCTTGATTCAAAGCTATCCTGCATCTTTTGTTCTTGACTAAGGGACTTTGATTCATTGGTTGGTTGTTTTTGTTAAGCAGACCGTACCTTATTCACTCGTGTAAGAGAGGAAAAAAAGTTTTAACACTTTGCAAAATAGACCGAAAATAAAAGCTATAAAACAAACTATAGTGGGTTTCTAGCGTTTCAACTTTGAAGTTTGGTTTTTAAAGATGTGAAAAAGAAATGAATGTCTTTTTAATAATGTTACTATTTTCAGAGGTTACCCAGCTTACCAGTACCCAACTGGAAACTCTTATCCTGCCACAGCTGGACCTGCACACTATCCAACCCAAACTCCAGTCTCCACAGTTGGTATGTATTAAATGTGGCTTTTTGATGCTTCACATAGGTGTGTTCTTATGTGTCCATCTATGCAAGTTCAAGCAGGGTTTTCCCTTTTGTGCTAACCATAATTACCTTCACTTCATTATCTTGTTTCTTATTTATTTGCTTAGAAATCCAGCCTATCAATTCATGACATATCTTTAAATCTTTGTGTTCCTCATTCAACCCTGAATGAAGACCCTTGACCTTTTTACTTGAACTCTCCCAACCTCCAAGTGACTTCAGTGGCACGCTGAGTCGCCTCTGAAAGGCCACAGGTGTAACTGGAGTGGGGAGTATTAAAGGCCAAAGTACTGGATGGTCTCCCCCTGCCCCCCACCGACTGTGTCTCGACAGCCACTGATGATATCTTACACAAAGACAAGCAGGAAGAACTTTAGATGCTTCTTTTTGTAAAGGGAAGGGTTTGGCTTTTGCTCCTAACAGAAGTCAGCGGATGTTTGTGATTCAAAAGCTTATCTTAGCTTAAGGAAAATCAGTTAGTTCATTTATAACGTATAGCCTAAGATTTTAATATTCAAAATATTCGGTCAAACTTTACATCATATGTTATATTAATGAGATTTAACCCACATCGCTAATGAGGATGCAACTTATTAATGATGACTTGATATAAAGTTGACAAATAGTTCCTATAATTTCCAATGTATAGAGATGTAAAACTATCATAAGACAGGGTCTGTCACTCTGACAAATGTCAGACTATTTGCTGCTTCATTTCAATGAGTGGACACTAACTGGGATATAGCTCTGTTTTCAGTGTAATCTACGGTGCTTATTGCATGGTACAAATGTTTTGCGTAATTCCCCCCACGTTTCTGTCACCTCATCCTGTCCTTCTGAGCACAGCAGAGAAGTTATGCTGCTCCACCATGCAGCACGGCTAAATGGATGCTATTTAGCTGATATCATAAGGAGTTTATCCAGTGGTTATATTTACAGACAAACTGCACCAAGTGCATTCTGCATTAATTCATGTTTCTAATTGAATAACTTTGATTTTAAAAGAATTGAAATCTAAGTGATTTTTTTTGCTTCATTAAAGCTGCTGCAATAATTTAATTCAATTATACTTTATTGATCCCCAAAGGGAAAATCATTAAGTTCAATAAGTATGAATTTTGAATTAAAAATGTTCAATGCTGATTTACTGCTGAAGTGCAATTATGTTTTGCCTTATTGTCTCATATATGGAATCTGTTTCTTCTAAGGGCCAACCAGAGATGGGACCATTGGGGAAGACACCATCCGTGCATCTCTGATTTCTGCTGTAAGTGACAAACTTCGCTGGAGGATGAAGGAAGAGATGGACCGAGCTCAGGCAGAACTGGATGCCCTAAAGCGAACAGAGGAAGACCTAAAGAAAGGGCATCAGAAGCTGGAGGAGATGATCTCAAGACTTGATCAGGAAGTGGTAAGATCCTTTACCCTTTTCTTTTTTTTTACTTATGCATTTTTCTTTTTCCTCTCACATTTTATGATTGTGAACCTTTGCTGCTTCCAACAGACTGATGTTGACCGGAACATTGACCTGCTGAAGAAAAAGGACGAGGAATTAACTGAAGCCCTGGAGAAAATGGAGAACCAATCAGAGAACAATGATATCGATGATGTCATTGTTCCCACAGCTCCGCTGTACAAGCAGATCCTGAATCTGTATGCAGAAGAAAATGCAATTGAAGACACAATCTTCTACCTGGGAGAAGCCCTGCGCAGAGGTGTCATAGATTTGGACGTCTTCCTCAAGGTAGATCTGTGAAGAGTATCCCTGCTGACTTTAGTTCTGTTATGTTTCCTATATTGACTTTTGGTTCCTTTTGTTGCAGCATGTACGTCTACTGTCCAGGAAACAGTTTCAACTTCGAGCTCTCATGCAGAAAGCTCGTAAGACCGCCGGCCTCAGTGACCTGTACTGACCCACATTGATAGCCTAGGACACGAGCATATATCCACACTCCTATTCTTCCTCCTGCTGTTTGTTTCCTATATACGGTCTTCTTCTATACCAACCAGCTGCCTTTTTTTACTGAGAAAAAAAACGAGCGAAAAAGCATTTATGAAGAATTCAGTATTGTCTGAATGTGGCCTCTTTTATATTTGGCTCCATGTTTGGTCACGAACACAATCCAGATTATCATAAACTACTCTGATTATATTAAAAGAAAACCTCATCTTTTAAAATTTTGTTGTAGTTTTCTTAGAAAGCTGCTTGACACACATGATAAACAGGTGTATCAGGAATATAAGCTTGTGTGCACTGAGCATGCAGCTTTTATGCCACTGAAATTGATGCTGACACTGAAGTTAGTTTACACTAAGTTGATGGTTTATATACAGCATATTGCACTCCATCCATGATTAAATGTTGGGTTTTTTTCGGTGGACTAGAACACCAGTAGTGTTTGTTAAAAAACAAAAACGCTCAGACAGGTTTTGAAGTGCTCATCTCTTCCTTTTATGGATAACTTTGTTTCCCAAGCAGAAACGCCCAGATAAGGTCCGCATGTCATGGGGTGAGCTGCAGAAACTATGCTTTGGAAGTTGCAGGTCATGTTTAGTAATCTTGGAGTCATGGGGATCTTTTTACACTTTGGAGGTCATGAACTACACAGACCTTCGGTCACATATGGGTCAGGTACTGAGCTTCAGTTTTAGCTTCAAAGTGCCTGACCCTCTAGTTTTTCCCTTCCGATAGTCCAAAGGTTTTAGTCTATGTCTCACTAGTCCAGGCTTACACTGCAGTGGGAGCTCACTGAACAGTCAGTTCAGTTGAATAGTTGTTTTATTCTGTACAGCCTTGGCGCTCATATTAAGATGTTGTCGAGGATTACTTCTCTCTTTGTTTACTTAACAGTTGTGGTTCTCCTGTCCACTTATGCTCAGTTCTGCTGAGAACATTTGGTTTTCATTAAAAGGTTGTGAATAACATTGAGGGCTAAAGGGTACAAAAGATAAATGTTCAAAAAAACTAATCGATCTGTTAAGTTATGTTAAGTTTTGTCTCTTGATTAGCCTTTTACTAAATGCACTTTGAATTGTATCATAGAATCTTATTTTTCTTGTTTTCAGTTCAGCTGTAGACCACCTTTTCTTTTATATCTGTAGATTTCTGTAAATCATTACAAAATAAAGATCTGATTTAATGAATTGTCTGAATTTATTACACTGTATGAATAAAAAAAAATTCTACCATTATCTATAGATGAGAGGGGAGTGTCTAAAACACAACTAGTAGAGATTTAGTTGTAAATTAGTTATTTTCCTTTTTCGGCATCTAAAAACCAAGCAGGTTTCGTGCCTACGTTTTTTTTATTAGTATTTTGTTGGATTAAGGGTAATATGGATTCTTTATGGACCGCTCTAAGTAATGTCAAAGTGTGATCCAGAGCCGCACTATAGCTGCTCAAAGTTAACATGATATCTGTGACTTCCTGCTAAATCAAATAAAAGCTTAATTTATTTTAAAACATTTTTGATCTATCCTAATTTTAAACCTGCACCTTTTTTATGATAAGAGTAGACGTAGACTTAAAGCTCTAAGTTATGGGGGTTAGTAATGAACATAATACAATAAAATGTTCAGACCATACATACACATTAAAGCAGCTGTATTGGAAGCTTGGAAAAAATATATTGCTCCTAACATGCAGGACTTTAAAACAAGTTTTATACAAAAATATTACCCAAATATGTGATCCTGGTGTCATATGAGTGTGGGTCCAAAGGGGGTTAATAGAACTTCAAAAAGGAGCATTATGACCAGCAAAAGAAATGTAAATATTGACAGAATTCATTTTTCTCATACCACCACTTGCCTTTTAGCTTTAGAAAATGTGGAAAACCAAACGGTACTAAAATATTTTTTTTTCCAGCACCTGCTGATATCCTTCGCATTTTGTCAAATATCACACCTGATGTGTTTCCAGCTCAACACGGAAGACCTTTGTTGGAAAAGAATAAAAGACTGTCTTTAGATTTCTGGCAGGTTTATTTGATGTTACAGCAAATAAAGATATCCAGCTGCCATGAAAGGAACAATTCCTCTGTAAGTGATACAAATAATCTGAACACAGCATCATTATTTTATATATATATTCTGTATTATAGCCACGTGTGATAATATAGTTTATCTCTGGAGTAAAATATAAACTTTCTGGGCATTTGTGTGCACAAACAATCTCAACGGTTGCCCTTATTCTTTCCCTTATCTAAGATAAATATACTGGCTGACTAGTCTTCCCTATGCCAGTAGCCCCTTTAAATCTTCCCAGTCAGTGCACTTGTGGTTAGGTTTTCTTCAGAGGATGAAAGTAACAGAAGTACTTTGGTATCACAGGACCATAGCCTGGTGATATTTACTGTGGCAGTGTTGTCTTGACTGAAAGTAAGCAGTGATCACTTGTAGAGAATGGAATGTCTCTGTTATGCTTCTTATAAACAGAGATTACCAAGTGGATAAAAAAAGAACTAGTTACAACCACATAATTAACTAATAGGGATTACAGAGTTTACAGAAAAAGCACCAAAAACATTCAGACAATACACAGATACATCCAACTAATATGCAGCAGTCTGAGTAGTAGATAGTATGCACGCTACCCAAACTAGATTGACCTTAATACAGGGGTAGACCTTTCTTGGCCACAGATTGACGAGGACAGCTGGGAGGATGGGGGTGGAAAAGCAAAATGATATCAGTATGTGAGCATAAAAGAGTGACACCTATCTTTGAGTGGCTTAGCTACTAACACTTTGCCTTTTATGATTTTCCAGAGGTCTCGTTTCTCTGGGAAGGACATGAGAGGTAAGGTAGAAGGGGGGTGAACCACAGAGTGTTTGCTGTGATTTGTTTTTTTTTTTTTGCAGGAGAGTTTAGGGTTTAAAGAAGAGCTCTTCACAGCGTGAGCTCCTTCTGCACACCCCAAAGGGTCTCAGCGCTCTTCACCAGCTGCTTCTCCTCCTCAGGTTTCAGCGTCATGTGGATGACATCCGTCAGGCCACTGTTGCCCAGGACACAGGGGATGCTCAGGAAAACCTCATCCTTCACACCATGCATGCCCTATCAAAAAGGAAAGTGGGAGGAAAAGCTTTGTAAGGAAACCAATCAGGTTTTATAGCTATTTTTTAAAAAAGCACTGCTTGCTTGCTTGTATTCATACCTGGACAAGTGTGGACACGGGGTGAACTTTGTGCAGGTTTTTAAGGATGCTCTCTACTAGATCAGCCACAGACATGCCAATCGCCCAGGAAGTGTAGCCCTTCAGCTTGATGACCTCATAGGCCCTGAGATGTTGACATTTAAGGATAAAATTCATTAAAACCTCAAGGTTCCCGAATAGGAAACCAAGTCAGACTTTCCAGCATCTTCAATCTGTGTTACAGCAAAATCAAAAAAAAACTTTGTGCAACATATCTGTGAAGGTTCACAGTCATCCAGGTCACGGTGAAGCTTGGAAGGTTTAGTTTAGGCAACTGGGCGTTAAACTTTCTAAAAGATGTTTTCACCTCTCACCCAAGAGGCTTCTTCAGTTCTAACTTAAGAAGCCTCAATAACTTGAATTAATGCAGTTTATTGAAAGCTTGATTAACAAAGTTTCATTTTGTGAAAAGCATGTTCTGTGTTTGTATTCCCCCCCCAATGAAACTCCAAGATTAAATCTAGTAAAGTTGTATTTATTAGTATATTTATCTCCACATTCTTCTGCATCACTTAGAACTGAAGAAGCCTCTTGGATGAGAGGTGAAACATCTTCTAGAAAACTTCACGTCCTGTTGCCTAAACTGAACTTTCCAAGCTTTGTAAAACACTACTAGTACTGATCCGGGCAGGTTTTTTGTGAGTTAGCTAAATGTACAATTACAGCAGCACCTTTGTGCAGATTTCCTAACTGTTACCTATGTGTGGAGACGAAAAGTAAATCTTCCCATCTTTGTTCAGGATTTTATCCTCCAAATTGCACATTTTATGATAAGTATACCTGTTGTGTTCAACGTGGCTAACCCTGTGATAAGTCACGTTAGGTGACTGACGAAATAATGGAGCAACAGAGTCAACTTTTGCAACAAGGTCCAACTGGAAAAAAAGCACCTGAATGATTGGGTTATACAACATCCTTTCATAGAGTTATGCATTTACTAAAATTACTTTACAAACTTAAAACAGGATTTATTTTGCAGACCAGGGGAGCACAGTTAAAAACAAGTAAATCTTTAGCAGTAAATCAGTCAAAAACAAGAAACTATGTTAATCAAAAGAACGACAATGACAGTCTGTGGGGAGGCCTGGATCACACTTACCCATCTACCACCTTCTTATGCACGTCCTTCCAGTTCTCGCTGTCACCATCTGCGCCCATCTTTGGGTTGATGTTTTGCAGAGAAACTCCAGCAATGTTCACACCGCTCCAAACCGCCACTGTGAATCATTATTAACATCATGAAAATCTGGAAGCCATTCTAAAATACACAGTGAAATATAGGTAGTGATATGGATCCTTGCAAAAATAGTCCGTACCACTTAAACTGTTTTCCAATTTGTCAGATTAACATTAATGCAAGTTACTGAGAGCTTATTTAACGGGGTTTCATGAAAAGGGTGTTCTGTGTTTGCATCCCCCCCAATGAAACCTCCAAATTAAATCTAGTGCAGTTGTTATTAGTCATTTTAACTAGTTATCAAGGTTAGTTATAAATGGATTTTAGAAATACTTTATGAATAAACAGTTTGTTCAGCGACACCGACGGGCCAGGAGAGACTGAGGCAACTGGAGGTAGGAGGATCGACCAACGGCTTGACTATTAGTCATAGAGTTTAAAAACCTGGGCTTTATGGAAGAGTGGTGAAAGAAAATCACAAGGAGGCTTCAACCGAAGAGCAAATAGCTGCTTTTTAAAACAAAATCATGGCAGCATCTTGCACAGTTTATAAGAAAATGGATGAGGATAAATATAGAGAAATTCTAGAAGACAGGCAGAGTAAAAAAACTGAAAAATATCCCAACAGTACATTTGATATCCACAGACGCTCTACGTCCAGTGTGACAGAGCTTGAGTTCATAGAAGGTGAGGCAAAATTTCAGTCTCACTGGGAAAAGCTTTAGATTCCCAGCTGTAAATGGACAAGGGAAACATTTTTTTTTATTCTTATGAGTTATAAAAAGAACAAACTAACAAAAAAAAACCCCATACTAAACACTTAACCTGTTATATAAACTCCACAAATATGTGCTTTGTACCCCCCCACCCCCCAACAACATAAATTCCAAATACACCAAATGCTGTTTTTATGAGATGTCAAAATGTGAAAATGTTCAAGAGGCATGGGTACAACGCGCTGTAGTTAGAGTGTGTGTAAATGATTGATCTCAAAATAGAAAAACTGTAGAGGAGACTGAGAAGATAGACTTCTCTTATTTTTAGAAAGACTTGCATACCACTGGAGTCTCCGTGCTCTCCGATGATCCAGCCATGACAGCTTGAAGGGTGGAGGTGGAACTGCTCTCCCATGAGATGGCGGAAACGGGCGCTATCCAGGTTGGTGCCAGAGCCAATGACACGGTGACGGGGGAAGCCACTGAGCTTCCACGCAACGTAGGTCAGGATGTCGACTGGAAAAGTAAAAAATAAATAAATAAATGTGAAACGTAGCATTCTTCCAGAAAGATTAGAATTAATCTTCTAAACGCCTGACAAACCTGGGTTTGAAACCACCAGCAGGATGCAGTTGGGGCTGTATTTCACAATGTTGGGGATGATAAACTTAAAGATGTTAACGTTACGCTGCACCAGATTAAGGCGGCTCTCGCCCTCCTGCTGACGGGCGCCGGCAGTCACAACTACCACCTTGGAGTTGGCAGTCACACTGTAGTCTGATAAAACGACATAAAGGCATAAGGACACGGTCTGCTTCTAAAGGCTCGGATGGGTTGACATCTCTCACCTTTGTCGGCCACAATCTTGTGCGTCTTAAGGAAGAGGGCTCCGTGCTGCAGGTCCATGGCCTCACCCTTCAACTTGTCCTCCATCACGTCAACCAGGGCCAGCTCATCACACAGATCCTGAGTTTATACATGCCAGTCAATCTTTAGTACAGCTACAGCAACAAAGAGCCGTAAATAAATTCAGTCTGTTCTCTATTCATAGCATCTAACTGACATTTTTTTCCCATTAGATGCATAAAACTAAATGTATTTAGTTGGAACTGTTATAGACAAGAGGTTCCCAAACTTTGACTTGTGATCTACAAAAATAGCACTAGACTAGACACTATTGGTCACAGTATGAATAGATTTATAAAACATCTTTTCACCCCTGAATAAAAAACACAATTTTATTTCTTTTTCTCTGTTTCTAAGTGATGTTTCATAACTTTAAATCTAAAGAGGTTTTATCATGATCATTTTAGTTTTTTGTTACATTTCTGTAGAGGATCTCTTTGTTGATCCATGAATCCAAGTGGGTTCCCAATACCAGATTTAGAAATGAACTCTATAGACTAACAGAAGATGATGCTTTAAATGTGGAAACAAATGAAAGAAAAAAAAATGTATGAATGCAGTTTTTGACAAATATAAATCTGAAAAACTAGCATGTATCTGTATTTATCCTCACTGAGTCAATACTTTGCAGAACCATCATTTTCTACAATTACATTCAACAGTCTTTTAGGGCATTTCTGTTCTAGATTTGTACATCTACAAGCTTAACAGCAACTAATTCCTCCCTAGAAAAAAAAAAAGATAAAATAATCCAAGCTGAGTCACACTGAATGGAGATCAATCAGAGCATAAATTTCCAAGTTTTGACACTGACACTCAGATAGGTTTGTTGACAGGGCTGTAACTGTAGATTTGGGGAAGCAGTTTTTGCTGGAAGGTTAAACTCCAACCCAGCCTCAAATGTTTTGCAACCTCTGTCGGGTTTTCTTTCCTAAATGACCTCTGACCACGTTCCCTTTCCCCATTGCATCCCTAAGCATCATACCAACATTGCCACAGTGGACCATGTTTTAGACTGTGAATGGAGTTGATTTTTATCCCACACCAATGTTTGAAGGGACTATTAAATCATCTGGTCTGGGACCATCCCCTGGTTCCACAGAACGAGCTGAAGGTTTTATCGAGGAGAGAGATGTCTACGTTTCCCTTCCAAAGCTTTTGAATTAACTGATATATATGGATGATATGGATGAAAAAACTCATCTATGGCTCATCTGACTGGAGGACTTTCATCCATATGCTTCTATCTCCTACAAGGCGTATTGCAAACTGTAAATAAGAGCTAACCCTAAAAAAAACAAAGGTTTTCTTCTTGCTCCGTAACCATTGATGCTTAGTAAATTTTACAATTAGCTTTTTTTTTTCCTGTCAACAGTTTCTTCCAACTAAGCCGTGAATCCTGGAAGCTCCTCTAGATTTAACATGGACCTTTTGGCAGCAGCTGTAATTAATGTTCTCTCTCTCTCCAGCTTATTACTTTAGGTTAACAGCCATGTCAAGTAACAGAGTTAAGGAAAGTAGAAATAAATGGACAACACTTTTTGGATTTTTGTCTGTAAAACATTGATTTAATAATGACTTGATGAATGTATACTTAATCATTATGTTCTCCCACTGCATTAAACACCAGTGAAATCAAACGAACAAGTTGTTTTTATGTCGTGAAATGTTTTGAGGTAAATGTCTGAGGTACGTATCTTACTGGTTGTAGTGTTTCGTCTTCATTCTCTTTCTGACAGAATTTCTGTATTTTCTTTACCTTACTATCTAAAATGTTCTCGGGTTTGCTTCCAGCTCTCGGTTTGCAAACACCTTATAATCTCATCATACATACCTTGAGCAGGATGCTGACGGCGGACGCCATGCCAACCATACCGACTCCGACCACCGTCACCTTGTTCCTGCAACCAACAGGCTCCTCCTTCATCACATGGCTGATGAGCTTCTCCTTAGTGGACATCTGTGGAATGGAATCACACACCCCGAAGACGTCCGATGAGAAAGAGTTGAATTATTAATTTACCAGTAGAGAGTAAAAGACTTGTCTCACATTCAGCTGCAGGCTGACTCAACCCCTAATTTCACTATTAGGTCCTCACAGCTCAAAACGAGCCATTTTGTGACCACAAACGCCTTTTATTACTCAGCTCTCTCCATCTCCCCCCACCCACGGTGTGCAGATGGGGCTCTTACTGCAGCACGGACCATCCCCTCCCCACGTAACACGCAGATTCTTGTTTCCTGGTTGGGCAGACATGGCTGAGTGTTCCCGCCTGCAGACATTTGCATCACCAATATGACAAGGCTGGATTTTCCCCTGTGATGTGAAAGCGACCACATAGTGGGGTACCCGGCAGGATTACCTCCCAGGAAGGGTTTTGATGTGATTCTTCACATTCTTCTAGCCAATAAAATGGGTGAATGACGGCCCAATTATCAAACCTTTGCTTCCTTACATGAGAAATGGAAGCTTTGCAATGGTTCACACTAGATTTGCCCTTCAGGAGAGGACTCTGAGGTCAAAGCTTTACTGCGTGTGCTATATATATATATATATGGTATATATGCTTACATATATGACAGAGGTCCCAAAAGATTAAATATTCCCTGCAGAATCCAAATGAAAATTAGTCGGATTGTCAGAACTAAGAAGAAATAGAAAAAAAAAGGTGAATATATGTTTTTTTGTTGTTGTTGTTTAACATGGTTTTATCTTTCACTAAGGTATAGTTTAATGAAAGACAGGCATCACAGATAGGGCCACATTTCAACTATTTTATGCTGCAGGTTGAACACATGTTGAGCTCTTCAGCTTTTCATAGAAATCATCATCAGATGTGAATATATATGATATGGCTCCACATGAACAAATATTATGGATATTTATTGGAAGCTTTGAGCAAACGGGTCCGTTTTAGAAGAATCAGTCAATGATGTTAAAAGAAAATGGCTAAAATGACAAAAAAATTGTGTCAGAATGACCACCTCTAGGTGAAAATAAAGGGCGTATCCACTGGTGCAGACTTTAAGACAGAACCAAACCGATACAATTTAAGAATAACTTCATATGAAGGCTTAACAGCTGGAAATAATAGAAATAAAGCCGCCTCTCCCCCCAAAAATGCTGAAATGTCTGATATTTTTTCCTATTAAAATCCATTATAACGCAGTTGAGCACAAACAGCAACAGCAGAATAATGAGCAAACCTCCTCCTGATCAGGACAGGCGGTAAATAGCGTTTAATTTTCTCATTCTTTTATCATTATGAATTATAGATGTCTTACCTTTACGGTTTAAGTTAAACAGGTGAAAACACGAGGTGGAATGTCACTGCTCCTTCTTTCTTTCAGCACAATTGCAGCTGCTGCTATTGGAGGCTGCGGGGATTTAAAGGCAGCCGTATGTGGGGGCGGTGCGTGTGCGCGGATGATGAAGGCGTGGAGGTCAGGCGGGATGATGATGATGATGCTGCGGCTGTGTGGCGTGTGGAGCGGCACGTCTGCTGCGAGATGCGGTTCAGACCGGGGCACCTATGGAGGGATAGTAACCAGTTACTACAGTTTAAAAAAAATACATTTCCGTTTTTAAATGGTGGAAACACTGAGATGGTTACCACATCTTACTGAGTTGATTGTGACGTGGATATCCTGCCATGTGTCAATGACTCATAATATTCAGTAAAACTGTGTCTAACGCGCATATTTTACACAGTAAAAAAAAAGAATGTATTTAAATTGCATTTGCATAACGTAAAGCAACATTTGTTGTATTTGATATAAAGACAAGCAACGCTTGTTTTGATGGCCGTAAAAATACAATAACAGCTGCACTTTTGCGCCATCTTGTGTCCACTTTTAGTTAATACAAGACCATGTGCCAACGAACCACATTACTCAACCTCTTCAGCGTGAAAGAATTGTGAGGAGGAATTTTCCTACTCTGATAGAGTTGATTCATTTCATAAAAACTACGAGTTAGTGTAAAAGCTTCAACAAAAGGACTCTCACTCTCTTATTAAGGTGGATCATCATGTGACCATAACTTGCAAAACCTATTTCTATTTTCAAACCTCTGGATTTTAGATATGTTGTAGAAATTTATATACTTGAGGAGTTCTATACCTGAAGATAAGACATCCGATTTCTGTAAATATTTATCTGTAGAGTAGTTTTTATGTGATGGTTTTTATTTCCATATGTAAAATTCTACCTATTTCCTTTACTGAGAGTTTTAGTCCAGTTTAGAATTAATGAAATTTTATTTTATTATTTTTACGGAAACAGCCAAATTTGGACTTAATGATTCACTTCCTTTATTAGAAATATTTTGTTTTGGGCTGTGCAATAAATTTTTGATGCCATAGATGGAATTGGTGTAATTTATTCTTTTATTTTAATGTAGAAATGTATGTCACCTGTTGCAAATTATGCCCTACTTATTTATAAATCTTGCTACTGTTGTGAAGAATTCCTAATTACTGGAACTATTATTGATTGGTATGGGGAGCAATTGATAATACTGTGGCAGTTCATCCCAAATAAGAACAACTTCTAAATTCCATTCAACTGGCTTAAAATGAATTCATTCACAGTTTGCTACTCTAAAATTAAGCTTAAAAAAATGTATATCAAGATCACAATGTCCCTCGCCTATTAGCATATCAGTTATGTCATTGCCAGGTTGACTAAACCTAGCTTGAATCTCATATCGGGTTTTACTTGTATAAATCTGCCATATTCTACAAAAGCTGTTGTCATTAAAAATAATGCTATCTTTATGTGAAAACAAAGAGATTGCTATTTTTACACTATATTTCAAAAATAAGGGGGAAACAATTCCTCATGAACATCTCTGATATGTCTACAGCCAATGATCACTATGAACTGAGGTGGTTTTAGACTCATAAGGATGTCATTATAAAATTTAAACCTGATTTAGGCAAAGTAACTCAAGCATCTTTGTTATGTGAAAAGTAACATCTGTGCTTTTATTTGGCATAAACATACTAGTTGGAGAAAAAAGTGTATCTAAGCTTGTCTTTGTTGTATTGCCTGCCCATAAAAAATAATGCTGACTAAAATAATGCAGTTTAAGTTACTAATTTTCATAGCCAAAGTACGGTCCTCCATTCCCAGGTTCGACGGGAAGCTGAAGAATACATCTAAACTAAAAGTGTTGGAAGACTGGGACCCCAAAACCTGTCTGCATGTGTATGCAATCTTAATGTAGACACAGAGGAGCTACTTAGCTGGCCTGGAAAAAACTTGTTGATGCAACCATGTATGAGATATTCAAAGATATCTTTACCACTGAAAAACCCAGAAACATCTTTCGTTTGTCTCCAAGAAGCAAAATTGAATATCAGGGTGAGGTTTATTATATCTATAAAAAATCAGAATTATTTGGTTTAAAGTTATCCCAAACCGTGGCTTTACTATCAAATTTATTCATGAATATCTAGCACTATTGGAATTGAATAAAGTCCAGAACCTATTTCCCCAACACTATACTGAAGTATCCTTTCACAACGATTTTTACGCTTTTTATACTTTAGTTCCTAAATTTCAGACTTATAGACTTAGAATTATTTCTTAAATATTTTTGCTTTAGCTTTAAATTTCACTCCAGATGATATTTTTGCACTTATTTCTAAAAAATAACAGCAGACTAATTAATCAAAGGCCAGTGGATGTCTGGGTTTCTTTCATCTTTAAAACATAACTTTCACGTAAAGCCAACTACCTTTGTTTAATAGTGGTTCTGCAGCTGGGGACGAAAGACCGCTTCTCAGTACCGATGATTTCTGGCTGATGTTTCGGTCACTTTTGAATGTTGGTCGTGTTTTCACACTTGTCATAGCATGAGACAGACTCTACAATCCACACAAGTGGCTAAGGTAGTGCAACTCATACTCATTACTGAATTTCCCTTTGGTGATTAATAAAGTGTGATTGAATGGAATTAAATACAGGATGGCACAACAATGAGAGCTGTGGCAAGAATGTTTGCTGTGTCTGTCCATGTAGTGTCCACAGGCGCTATCAACAGACAGGCCAGTACACCAGTAGACATGAAGGAGGCCATAGATGGGCAACAACCCTGCAGCGGGATCGCTACCTCTGACTTTATGCAAAGAGGAACCGGAAGAGCACTGCCAGATCCCTGCAAATTGACATTCAGCAGGCCACAAGTATATCTGCACAAACTGTTAGAAACCGACTCCATGAGGTTGGTATGAGGGCTGGACTTCTACAGATCGGGGTTGGTTCGCTGAGCACATGTGAGAACTGTGATAGAGTCTGGAGACTCTGGAGAGCAATCTGCTGCCTGCAACATTCTTCAGCATAAGCGGTTTGGCAGTGGGTCAGAAATGGTAACTAGAAGTGGAATGTGCGACTAATTAATAGGTAATTCAGAATCAAGGATCAGAATCAGACATACTTTAATAATCCCAGAGGGAAATTATGGATAAGGCTAAAATTCAATAAATGATAACTGGTTAAATATCAGAGTTCTTAGTCTTTTACTCAAAGTGGGGCATCTAGATTTAGCTGTTAAGATCTAGTTCCCTTTCACCAATTCAGTAATTTAAATTTTACAATTTTTTAACTATGGTTATCAGTTATTAATCACCAACCAAGTACATGTTTCTGTTTGTTCAAGGGTTAACCAAAATGTTTGAATCTGGCCTGAGTAATAAAACTTTTACTGTATAAAATAACCACAAATGACCACAGATTAAATCAATGGTACCTTAACTAATAATCACTACAAAACCATAAAAAACTACTGAAAATAAGCACAAGTAAATATAAACAAAGTGGGTTTTAGGAGTCCATTCAAGAGTCTGTGAGGTGGAATTTTGCTAATAAAAGGAAGTTAGGCCAACAACGTGGCCTAGAAATGTGGCCCGACATGGGCTAGCTTGTAGCTAAAGATGCTAGCCAGTCCACTCCAGCATTCAATATGTCGCTTTTGCTTCGACCTATAAAAGTTGAAATAAACAAAACGTTTATTTCTGGAAAAACACAAGCAAAATCTTCTATTCTACATTATTTCCTACTCAAGCAGAGCAATTATTAAGCATCAAAATGAAGGAGGAGAAGCATAAATGGTACTGTTGGCTTGATGGGAAAGGCCCTTTGGTTCGGTTGGGTCAGATTCAGAGATCCAGTCCTCTGTCCAGTCAGTTTATCCGCAGGCAACTCTCAAAGAAATTTGGATTGATCTGATGCAATAACAGAGCAAATGAGCAGGGCTGATTATTAGTCGGCAGCTATTGCTCCTAGGCAGTGGTCAGGCGCGGAACCAGTACAGCTCAGGAGGCTCCTCTGGAAAACAGCAATTGAGCCTGGCTGTTCCATGGGTCAGGCAGAACTGGGTAGGTATCCTCCGCTTCAGCAGGCAGGTTCAATAACACTGCGTTTAACTTGAATAGCAGGAAAAACAGACAGCGTTCAAGTTTCTGAATCATGCTTCATTCTGACTCAGTCTAACGAGCCCAGACTCTTCTCCGGAGGGATTTGGTGGCTTCTTACGCAGCTTCAGCTGAGACTTGGTGTGTCTTGCCTTGTGCGGCAGTGGGCCACTGGCAAAAGAGAAAGTTGGATAGAAGTTGGCCTTCCTATATAGACTCCATTGCAGGATGTGACATCAGAAGGGAGTCACTCACATTACATTCCTAAAATTTGACTTCAATAGGTGGCATTTCTTTGGATGGCCACACAGCCCCCCATGTGCTCTCCAGAGGTGGCATGAATGCCACTAGATACTGAAATGAGATGCTCAGACTTTTGTGAAACTCTATGCTGGTGAGGTTGGCTCTGGTTTCCTCCTAATGCAGGCCAAAGCTAGGCATCACATGGCTGGAGTGTGTCAGCAGTTCTTGTAAGATAAAGGCATTAAAGCTATAGACTAGCCTCCCCGTTTCCTAGACATGAATCTAATTGAACACATCTGGGACATCATGTCTCGATTAATCCAACAACGTCAACATTTTTAATCCAACAGAAAAACTTTAAAAAGGCTGAAGAGTTGTCAATTAAGGGTAATTCAAGAGACTAGCCCCTTGAAAGCATATCTGAACAACAATTATGGCTTAAAACATTACTGTAAACTTTAATATTGATTTTTTTTTAAATGTATTATATCCCCGGACATTAGTTTTTTTTTAATTGTTGTAAAATTACTGCAAAATATAAAAGGTTACCATGACTTCTTTATTTTGTTAGAATAATAATAAGTGATGGACTCTCGTTGATATGAGAATATTTGTAAAGAAATAGTTTTGAATTATAATTGATACTGCTCAATCCAAATAAAATGTTAACATAAAATTCTTCATTAAATTTTCAGGATTTAATCCTTATTTTTCACGGCTCTTGTCACATTTATAAAGGGATCAGGTATATTTTCCCATTACAAAATATTTTGCCCGTTAAGAGTACTCCTTTACCCTCAGTTACCATCTTAGTACATTTTCACCAGCAAGGGGTGCTGTTGTACAGGACATTTTATCATGTGTGGAAAATTCAAAAGCTCCATTTAGGCATAAAATATAGTGTCAGTAACTGTAGAAACAGAAAGAAGAATAGGACTGTATCTTTTTTAACAATTCAAGAAAAAACACAAAAGTAGAATGTGGAAAATAATCTGAAAAACACAAAGAATTGTCCTCTTTGTTTATGGAAAATCATAGACAAAGATTAGCTTATTTTCAGAAATATAGTTACCATCACATACATACAATACATTTCCCAGTTTAGGTGTTTTATGGCAGCAGGCCTACTTTTTGTCCTGAAGAGCAGTACTCTGATTGTGAGATGGAACAAATATCTCAAAGACTTCTCCTTAAACAAGAAAGATCCTTTTACAAAGATCTAAAAGTCTCCTCTTTTAAATATAAAAAGGGCTTAGGTCCTGGGATAGATGCTGGATGTTGGATGCTTTAGAAGATGGATTTGTTTTCATTAGACACGTTTGAGATTAAACTCTGCTTCCTGCTGTTTTATGATCTTATTTAGCCCACAGAGATTCACTTAAACAACTTATTTCTGTCCTTCTACTGTCTGTCCTGTTTTTGTCTTCCAGTTTGTTTCCCTGTAGTCTCTGGGGTGTGTGCCAACACAATCACTGCAGGTATCCCAGTGGAAAAAAGAAACATCAGTTTGCCATGTTGGCTCACCTTCTTACACCATAGGGGTCAGTTTCCAGCATGTTGTTATTGCGTAGGGCATTGGGACTGAGTGGTTTCCTGCATTGGGTGATACCTGTATCAGGCTGCCATGGTAATAGAGAGCAATCTAATCACAGTGTTGCAGCCACCTTTCCCTCTTTCAGCCCATGTTTAGAAATAGAACCGAGGCAGAGGAACAAGGCCTCATCAATCACAAAGGGATTCTCCTGGGATGAACATCATGCTCACAACTATGACAAAACTACATCCAGCTCGCTGAACTGTCCTAATTTTCTCGCTCAAACAGAAGGAACCCGAACATGAGCTTCTTAGTTGCAGCCATTTTTTTCCTGCTTTTTTTAAATCTATGTTCTATTCCTTTCAACATGTATCAAACGTTTTTTTTTTTCATTCCCTTCATTCCTTCTTTAAAAAATCACTTGAAGATCATCTTTCCTTCCCTGTTTCTGTTCTGTTTTCTTAGAGGTTTGCTCCACGGACACCTTCTGCAGAAGACTGATAACATCCCTGGTAGAGTTCCTTTATTAACCACCCACAGGCAGATTAACCAGTACAATAATATAGCAATCAGTAGCAATTATACACTGACAAGCCCAGGGAGATCTCTGCAAGATGCTGCAGTTGCAGAATGATTGGAGGCATTTTAGTATAGCAAAAAAGAAATGACGTTTGCATTTCACACACACACAAGTACATTCAATTAGGCCTACTTAGGTTTATGTCACAGTCTTAATCTCCTTTTAATACAAACTATCGTGATCTGAGGTGAGATGAATAGAAATATTCATAAGGAAAAAAATATACTGGTTCTCACTTCTATTTTTGTGTGTTCTGTAAAGATACAAATCTTGCCTTGAAACATTAAATTAGGAAACCCCCTACTAAAAATCTAACGGTCTGTTTCAGGTGAGTTCAACAATTTCTTCTATAAGAAAATAGGCAAAAAAATTTGAAAAAAAATTTGACCCACGTATGGTTTGGAATAAATGTATAGTTTTAACCCTATATAGTAGAGAAAAACCAACAGTAGACAATTTGTAAGATAAGATAAGATAAGATAATCCTTTATTTGTCCCACAGTGGGGAAATTGCAGCGTTGCATCGTCGTGAACAGT